>JANHZU010005809.1:63825-76769 GCA_032468055.1 Acrochordus granulatus | reverse complement strand
GCACCTCTTAAGTGACAAAATGAAGAACATGCAATTAACTTTAAACCAATCTAAGGGTTAAAAGAGGCTTCATCATGGAGGAAACTTGGTATATGCAACTAATCTTCCCTTGCGGAGGAATATATTTTCTGCAATAGCACCATCTCCTCAAATGTTGCACATCCCAGGTGTGTAGCATTGTTAGAAATCTTTTGAGGGCAGAATCTTTAATTAAGGAAGAAGATAATTTGTGAAAAGATAATTCTTACTTCTTACCTGACACTTTAAATGCTGAACTGAGTTTATGGAACTTTAAAAGTTTAAATTTATTTTATAGAAGACATGGATGCTATGAAATATGAGAAGTCCAGTAAGGGCACATAAGTTACATTTTATTCATTTAATTTATTTATGTCTCTTTTTGATGAATAACAAAAAAAAGAAAAAGAGAAAAATACAACAATAATTGTAATATTGATATATAGATTGTCAAAGAAAAGAAACACATGCAAAGTGTTTTAACAAAAAAGTAAATATAACAAAAATAATATATGTCATAATAAGCAGTTACAATTCTATAAATACTTGTCTAATGCAAATGTTCAAGTACAGAAATATTTCTCATACATTTATATGTCTTTTTTTAACCTACTGTATTCTGTATAAAAAAGTCCCATATTTCATTATATTTGTCTATACAATGTCTACATCTATAGGCAATCCACTCATAACTGGCAAGTGCAGTCAGGTCTTCAGTCCATTGAATAATTTCCAGTGCTGTCTTTTAGCCATAGGAAGGGCACAAAGAATCCATTTATATTGCTAATTGTCAAATTTCATGTACTAGGTATGTAATTCAAAAGATTATTCTCTGAAAATGTTAGCTTTTCTCACACAGTCATACTTATATAATCCATTACTTTCTCCCAAAACTTGGTAAATATAAGTTACATCTTTATAAAACCTTGGTAGTACCACTTAGCTTTTATTCTTCTTCCAAATAATTTTTACTAAAAATTAATTTGTGATTTTCTTTGCTGCATTGCAGATTGATACTTAGATTTTCAAATTGAATGTCAAAAATCATTTAGTGAACTGAAATGAGCGCTTGTATTATTTCTACATCTTTTTAAAATAGTGGGATTAAGTTAATTATTACATTTTAAGCCAAATGCATTAAATCTGTATGTGTTAATAACATGATCAACACATTTTTGTACACAGAGATATATCTTCTTCTTCCAGACCCAGATCCTGCTGTTGAAACTTACAGTGGTAGAGTACTGGAGCATCATGTATTTTAAAAATTTCACCCCTAATTTTTTTCCTATAAATCTCATGTTGTACAATGCTGGGTTGCAGAACTAGTTTTAAATACATATTTAAAAAAAACTAATTGGACTTTTATTTCAAATAAGCAACTTGGAGGTATAGAAGAATTTTGAGTTCAAAAATATCCTTACCCCAAGATTGTTGGGCTCGGTTCAGAATTGTCCATAAATTTGTATTTGCATTCTTGTAGAAATATTTTTTCTGGTTATGAAATATAAAAAACAAGAATAGATACCTTGAATTTAATATTAAATCAGGCTTGTTATAATTAGCATGTAAATTTGAAAGAAAATCTGCAAGTCATGGTTGGCTTTCCATCCTTTAAACAAGATAATATTAACCATATATTCCAAATTCACTTAAGGATATTATCTGCCTTCATTTATCAGTCACAGTTACATCTCTTATTTAAATTTTTAGCAAAAAAGGACTTAGTTTCCAGAAGAGTCATCTCTGTACTTAATGAGTTTGAACAGAGGAGACATCCCATTTTTCAATACCACATAATTTCATTTTCTCTGCTTTTATAGTGGTAATAAATAATCTGTCTGATTTGATATGAACATTGCTGTTTGGTTAAAAATCAAACAAGATCAGGTGAAAGGCATTTGATAATTATATGACTTTTAAGAAAAAATGCAGATAAAAGTCTAAATCGGGACCCCAGCAAGGGGGAGACACAGATTCTTTCTTGGTAAAATTTTCATATGCATTTGGCACCCTAATATTTGGCAGAGGAGTCTTCGTTCTTTCCTACTGGAATCGTGTTTCCAAGAATAGTGTCAGCCATAAAACGGCAGCACGGCAAAGGATAAAACTTTCTCCATTTTCCTTACCAAGCTTCTTACCTCCTGCAATTGCCACTGATATTGACAAAGCTTTGACTCAGTTGATAATGGCAGCTTTGATATTTGAAATTCTTAGTGGTTTTTTTTGGCAGTGGGGGTTGGGGCAATATTGTATCTCTAAGAATTGAAGCTTGTATTAAAAGAAGTATCTTTTACAAGTTTTAAAAAGGGGAAACATTTTAGTGGATCTCAATGTCTGAGTGAAAGTGAGCAGGGAAATCTTAGGAAAGCAGAAGTAGCATTTATTATTGTTGTTGTTATTTCCTGCCATATATAAAATATATATGACAAAAAGAGAAGGGGACGGTAGAGGATGAGGTGGATAGATAGCATAGTCAGCGTAATGGTGTGGTCTTGGGAGGACTCTGGGAGGCAGTGCAGGACAAGGGGGCCTGGCGTAATGCAGTCCATGGAGTCACGAAGAGTCGGACACGACTGCGTGACTGAACAACAACAAATAAAAATATAACTGTAAAAATACTATATATATACCAAGACAACAAACAAACCTAACATTCCTGCCTTTATTTTCCTCACAACAATTCTATGAAGTCAAAAAGTGCCCTTATAATAATTAGTCAATACTTCCTAGTATTATCAAACTGGATTTCAAATGGCACAAATTATAATTTTTCTCTTCTAAAGTACTTCATCCCATTTATAATGCATATGTGTCATCAAATGTGCAGTTACACATTTTTGGAAATCGGCATAATTTACAAAAAACATAGATTCACTGTATTGGTTCATTATTTTAGACAGAAGATTAATAATATCCTGTCTTATTAACTCAACATTGTACACAGAGTATTCTTTTTCACATTTTGTCATTTAGTATTTATTATTTAGCAAAACTAATTTTTTTTAGTTTCAAGCTGTAGTCAGTAATCACTTTTTGATGAGGCATTTGGGGTTGGTATTAAGTAACTTTGATATGCTATCATGTTTCTAAAGTCATAATTTTATTATGTGCAATAAATAAAACAATAATTCTTTTTCAATAATTAAACTAATTTAGTAAATTCAAGATGGAGGCGCTTTCCTACTGATTATGCTTCCACCTCAGAAGATGAATTTGGATCAAACCGTAATTCTCCTAAACATGCCCGTCTACGTACTTCTCCAGCCCTGAAAACTACTCGAGTGCAGAACATTGGAACACCAGTACAAACTAGCAATACCTTCAAGCATAGGATAAAAGAACAGGAGGACTACATTCGTGATTGGACTGCTCATCGAGAAGAAATAGCAAGGTTGGCTTTCCAAGAAATAACAACTTCGTGTGAAAAGCGAAAGATACTTATTACAGCTTCTCCTTCAGCCAGAATTTTGATACCATTAGGAGGAGCAGTAGCAAACCACAATGATGCCAAAATGGCAAAATACAGAGCTGTTATCCTGCAAATGCTGTCTTTACTTACTTGTGTCCTGACATCTGATGCAAATACATTGCATCATTTGCATGACATCATTGTGTACAAATTGTTGTCCTCCCCATCATACTACAGGTTCCTGTGAGGAGTAATGTAGAAAAACTTGCAATTCAGTTAAATGGAAACATTGATTATGTAACTGGCTTAGCCCATGCTGTAGCCCCCTATGTCCTACCAGTCTAAGTAAATAGAAGAGTTCTGCACATGCCCCTTATAGTGATTTTTTTTCCCCCTTGGAGGAGGGAAAAAGTAAAACTAAAATAATGATTGGCATAGAATAGAAGGCTGACTGGATACCAATTTTTATATTCCCCAATTGATACACTAGAAGAGGTACTAGTTAACTCTTTCAGCATTCTCAATATTTCAGCGCTGCTAGTGATCACATTTTCAAACTAGGAAAATGATAAAGGTTTCAGAATGTAAAACATGCCTTTTGTTCATTTCTACAAAATGAAGTATTCACAATATTAAGATTTTCAAATCAAAATGATCATTGTAATATGAATTGAAACCAAGATTTTTGTACAATTAGTATTGTAGTCATTTGCATAAAACTTCAGTATTATCGTTTGTACTGTTACTATTGAAAATTGTTTACTCTTCTGTCTCCATGTGGAACCATGATCCTATGTTAAATTGAGACAAGGAAAGGCAGATTACACAAGGCTCCCAATTTTCTCTTTTTTCCCCCAGTCCTCAAAAGATATCTATATATAGTCTGCCAACCTTCTTGTGGTTTATCCCTGCTGCAGTCCATTTCCATTTCCCTTACCCCAGGAAGTTCTGGTCTTTTTCGTTTCAAGCTTGCACTATTTCTGATACTGCATAAGCATATCAGAAAAATGATAATGGGCCAAATAATAGGTAGGCTTCATATCTCCTAAGAAAACAAACCCAATCTTCCAGCAGACTTTAGAGATCCCACTCCCCCCAGTTGGTAAGACAAAGTTTGGGGAGGGTTTCTTTCCCCATTTTTTTGGTTGTCCTATTATAATTAAAGTATGATTTAGGACATCTGTTTCATCCTTTTAAAAAAACAAGCCAGTTTTCAGTTTGGGGAGGCAATTAAGAAGCAAAATGGATGTCTTAACAGGCCCCTTAACTCCCCCACTTACTTCAGAAACAGACTACCAACTCTGGTGGAATCATGGTGTTCCTTGACCTGCCTTCTGCAGCTCCTAAAGGAAGTCTGAATTATTCAGACCAAACTATGTTTCTCATCTATGGATTAGATGATTGCCACGTTGAATATGAATAACACTGGGCCAGTGGCTTCCCTAATCTGAGTAAATTCCATTTGCATATTTGTAGAAATTGTTAGAGTTGGATTATGATATACTGCAAGAATCATTTCAGAGTTTTTTAATGATAGTGCATGGTAAGCAGTTGGAAGATTTTCTTTACATAGCCAAACTTGTTATTCATTAAAATGTGTATTAATTTTAGTTTGATATATTTGTTTAAATCTTAAAATACTGCTTTCATAAGCAATAGACACATCAGTTCAGAAAACAGACCATTTTCTAGATTTCCTGAAATTTAGAAAAGGCTTTGGTATGCTTATAGGCACTTGTAACTGGAATAAAGCACAAAATATCCAACTTATTTTTACTCTGGCACTTGGCTATGGCCAGAAAATACAGAACACATATTATTTCATATACTCATTATGGACCTTTGTGAAGCCCAGTTTTTAAAAAAAACAACAGCTTATGCAGAATACTTATAAAATTAGATCCACAGGATTTTTTTCCTCAAGACTGCAATTTATAACTATTTAATAAGCAAAAGACAGGCTGACCTTGGGAGACAAGAGATCTTTAAATACAATTTTGACAAATCTAAGGAGAGAGAAATAAAAGGAAAGGGGGATCTGGTAATAGAGAGATGAAATTAACACATGTATTGTGAATAGGATCTAGATAGGAAAAGCATACATAGGCACAGAGCCCTCAGTTGAGGTAGGATTATGATGACATACATATGTGCAAAACTATTTTCCTGGAATTGTATTCAGTTAGCTCCTCCTGCTAACAAAATGGTTTTCATCAGTGGAATGAGAGGATAGTGATTTCCTCTGCAGCCCCATTCCTTTTAAAATACTTCAAAAAGTTGGAGGACCCTCTGGATTGAATTTGAGGAACAAGCGACTTTGAAGGAAAAAGTAGAGCAGAAAATTTCATTGTGCAAAAACATTTTTCCCATGAGATACCGGATTTCACTATTTCTTGTGGAAAAATGTCAAAGAACCTTGGTTAATAAGACTAATAAATATAAATGGAGGTATTTGAAATATATATGCATGTGCACAAACACTTGCAGATGTAAAGCAGTATAATCATAGATTCTGGCTCAAAAATGGTTGACATAGATTTATATAATAATGGTAGAAGAAAGGTAAAATTTTGATATAGCAGTGTAAAATTGCAACTTTTGTGGATTATTAGAAAAAAACGACTAAAATGCTTCATGTTACATTTGTCTAAACTGGAAGCTCTGATATTGATCAGTTGGCCTATGTTACACTACTAACACCACCTTAATTATCAACAGGATCAGTCAAGACTTGGCTCTCATTGCCCGGGAAATAAATGATGTAGCAGGAGAGATCGATTCAGTGACTTCTTCAGGCACTGCTCCTAGTACCACAGTAAGCACTGCTGCCACCACCCCTGGCTCTGCCATAGACACTAGAGAAGAGGTAGGAGATCTTCATGGAGAAATGCATAAGGTTCTTCTTTTTCTTTATTTCTTTTGTTTTTCCTCTACTCTTATATGCACGAATCTCAGCATTCTTTCTTTAATTTCAAAGTTAGATGAGGAATGATCAAAAATTAATTCAAGTAGTTAATGGGCAGATCTCTTAATATGGTCAGTGCAAAAAACAGTCAAGCTTAGAACACACTTTCATGTTGATTTTTTTAATAACATCTTTATATTTTTTTATCCTACACACAGATACAAATCATCAGTGCTTATTTGTCCCTAGTGAAAAAGAATCCTTAAGCATGTGTTGATGCCAAGTATTACAAAATGTTATCAATGAAATAAATGAATTTATTAATGATTAGTAGTCTTAAATGGCTTTGCATTTCATTAATCTTTGCTTTTGAATAGTCCGAAATCAACAATTAAATCCCTCTCAGTACATAATAAACAATAGATCTAAATTGACATACCTTCAGAATCAGCAAGTAAATCAATACATATTAAACAATAAATCTAAACTGATGTACCTTCATAGCCATAAAAGTGTGGTAAAGTGGTTAAAGTTTTAGAGCAGGATCACAGAATCCCAGATTAAAATTCATGCTTAGTCATGGAAATTTACTTGGTGGCTTTGGGCCAATATGTCTCAGGCCAACCTACCTGATCGGCTTATGAAGAATGATCCATGTGTAAACTCTGGGATGGAAGAGAATATCAATCTAACAAAATAGCACTAATAATACAATTCAGGTTTTGGCTTTCTCTGATATGCTATTTCTATATGCTGTCTTTTATTCTCACATCAAGTTGTGATTCTCAAATTTATTCTCAAATGAAGTTGCAAACTTCAGTGAGTAATAAAAATTACATAAATTTAATCTCTTTATAATTGGATTGTCTGTTTCTGAATATTTGTTTTGTTTTCAGAGTTGGCAGTTTGCTTGGTATAAGTTTTAAAAACTAGGCAATAGTAAAGGCTATGTTTTTCTAGGAGTGTTTGATAAATGATGTAATAATTAAATTATTTTAAAAGAAATATCAAAGGGAATCCTCCAAAATTTGTTGCATAAACTAGGTTATTGTAATTCTAGATGTATTTATATTGAAAAATTAATTCCTGAATATGAGAGGGTTTTTTTTCATTTTAAGAGATTTGGAAGATTTTCTAAAAACATAACTTAAGCTATTGCTCATATATCTGCTTTGGCAATACTACTATAGCACTCAACAGTGATATCTACAATCTGAAGAAATCATATTTCTCATTTTCAAATTTTGCAAACAACTGTGGTTATGTAAATGTCCATTTGCTGGTTCCACAATGTACCCATCCATCCCATCCAGTGTTAATTAGTCTCCTCCCAGAAGTTAATATTCCATAACAGGAAGCAATATGCAGAATTCTGGAAAGACTAATTCCAAAATGGGTCTTTTTTAAGATCAGTTTGTGCCTAGAATGTTGCAGAAGATTTACTTCCATAAGGAGAAGAACTGCTCCTAGAAAAGCTGGGAACATTGGAATTTTCTAGGCTGGAACATAGAGATTCTCATCTTTCTGCTTAACTGGCTAGCAATGTTTTATCACTTAGATAGGTTGCTCTCTATGTGCAATGAATAAATAGACATTGATCTGATATCAGAAATGATAATCAAAAACCAGCAAGGGAACATTTCAACTTTCCAAAATATTGCACTACAGACTCTTAAGGTGGCCATTCTTAAGAATTTCAGGCAGTGATTTCAACAAAAACAGTGGCTGGAGCATATGAGTTGTCAAGTGCATTAAATTCCAGAAACATAATCTAGTAGAAACAATTTTACAATAATGAATATTGCCAACCCTGAATATTTATCTCCATCAACTGTGTTGTCTCCTTTTATTAATTTCTACAGCTTGTACGTGACTTGGTTAACATCATGTTCTATGTACATTATTGCAAAATGGGTATAACAAAGACACATAACATCATATGTTCAGTGTGATTTTACTATGTTTGTGTTGGTTTCTTTCCCTTTTTCTCTAGACTTGGTAAGCATCTGCTAATATAAATATGCATTTTTCTCTGGGATAGATAATGTTGATTTACATCTTTGCTAAATAAATGTAAAGCCCCTTCTTATGTTAGCAGTAAGTGGTAATCTAAAGTGTAGAAAACATAAATAGCGTTATGTTATTTTGTTACATATCACTGTTCAATATTTAAATAAGTATTTCTGTATTCTCTAAAATAATGTGCAATCTTTTGGTAAACTTTAATAAAATATTTTTGTTTTTAGTACTCAAAAATTGGTATTTATATCTCTCTACAACAAAATCATAATAAATGGGCCTCAGAATGCATCTAATCAGTCAGATTTATAAGATTAGGCTTTATTATCAATTATATATCTTTGAATATATTTTTCAGCTAGTGGACCGTGTGTTTGATGAAAGTCTAAACTTCAGGAAGATTCCTCCAGTAGTAAATGCTAAAACACCAGAGGGAAACATCCGACCAAATGATCCCAAACCACAGACAACAGATGTACCTGAACCCCCCACAATTACACGTCGCCGAACCTGGAGCAGAGATGAAGTAAGAATTCATCATATTTTATTTAAAGAACTGAACAAAAATTACACAGAATTACTTGTTATAGCTTTCAGAGCTAAACTACGTAGATTCAACTGTCATATTTAGGCATTGGATGTGAAAATTCCATTGTGCATCTTAAATGTTGATTGTTCTATAGACAGCTTTAAGTTGGTTAAGGGCAGGAGCTATGGGGTAGCAAGACAAAGGACAATAAAGCTGAAGAAGAACTCTAGTGTCCTCTGGTGGACAGAAAGACATAAAAGGACACAGGATGAAGCACAAAAGAAAATGGTCTTCCAGAGATAGCTTTAATATGAAAAGCCATAGTTTTTCATTATGTTTGAGCCAGATTTCTCTGGAATGTTCTGAAATTTATTGATTCATCAAATTTATATAAATTGCAGCCTTTACATAATTGGATGTAAATGTAAAGATTCTTTATTATATTTTATGGGCTCGTATATTTTTCCCTTAACCACACTATCAAAATACATTGACATTACTTTTTAAAATTGTTGACTAAATTGTATCCGGTTTAGCACATTTGTATTATACTTTGTATTGTCTTGCATCTAAGAAATTTAAAATAGCTTATCTGAGATAATTCTGTTGTCTTCTTTAAAATAACCCTCTGTACTATTCTGTCTGTTTCTAAAGAATTGGAATCCCTTACATAGTTATGTAAGACATATAAAAAGAATCCCTTACATAATTATGTAAGACATAAAAAGGGAATATATTCACAGTTTATGCTGACAATGTGTCTTGAATTGTATGCAGTTAAAACCTCTATCTCCAATACAAAAATAATTTCATTTTATTTGGCATGTATTTGCTTCTATAGTTTACATTGTACTGACTGATATTCACATTAGAGAATACAATTCTTCTATATTTAAAGTCACTGGGTTCTTCACTACTTAATTAATGGTGTGTGTTTATTAATATAGTACACAGAACAGATTCCTTACTTTTTAAATTATAATTATATTTTCTCACATCGTAGTCTTCCATTCCCAATCTTAACAAACTAATACAATTCAATAATGTTAGCAAAAAATACATAAAATAACAATGAAGCTCTCTTCTATTTGATTGTAGTTAGCTTAAAGTAATTTTACATTACGTGTATGCAAAATCAAATACATTTCAGAGAATTCCAGAACATTCCATTTCTCTTCCAGACCACTTTGACCAAGGTGTTCTGGGATTGATTCCGAAACTAATACTTTGAGCTAGAAGCGGTTTGAGTCATGCTAGTTGTGGCATTCTGAGTTAAACTGGCTATATCAGAGCTGGAATATTTGAAGGATTATTTTTCTATTTCTCAATGGATTCATACAGTGGGAAAAGATTTAAAATGTATATTTTACATGTAAATTTAACATTATCTAAGTCAAAGATTTCATGCAGATTCATATACTTTATTAGTTAAGCATGGTTAGACACTCAAGGAATTTGACTCTGGTGCAGCAGCTCTCAGCATACTTGAAAGACAACAGTAATAAAATAATAACATAAACAAAGTTAGGCATTCAACAATAAGTCAGCAGAAAGGGAGTATTTTAAATTCAAAATTAAGTATGTATACACATTAGACAGAACTTTTGGGTTAATTTAGAATTCTTTGCACTTGTGTTCTAACATGTATCATGATCATATAGCATGAGTCAAGCATTCATCTGAGTGATGGCATGGGGGAAAAACTGTCCCTGTGTCTAGTAGTTTTGGTATGCAATGCCTGTAAACACCTACCAGAGGAAAGAGGTTGAAACAAGTTGTGTCCAGGCTGAGAGGTGTCTGCAAATATCTTCTCTGCCCTTTTCTTGACCCACTCAGTATACAGGTCCTTTATGGAGTACAGACTAGTTGCAATTATTTCTGTGATCTTGATTATACATTGGAATGTGTACCTATCCTGCATGGCTGCTGCACCAAACCAGACAGTTACAGATGTACAAAGGACAGACTCAGTAATTTCTTTGTAGAACTCAGCAGCTCTTGAGGCAGATTCAACTTCTTGAGCTGATGCAGGAAGTATATCCTCTGATATGCCTTCTTAATAATGGTGCTAATGTTAGCTGTCCATTTCAAATCTTCGGAGATTATAGATCCCAGAAACTTGAAGAATTGTACAGCTGATCCCATGTTGCTGAATATGGTAAGAGGGGGTAAAATAGGAGGACTTTTCCTAAAATTCATTGTCATTTCCAATATTTTGAATATATTCAGCTGTAATTTGTTTTGAATACACCACAAGAACAGCTGCTCAACCTCCCATATGTACACAGATTCATCACCATCTCTTATGAGTCCAATGACTGTTGTGTCATCTGCAAACTTCAGAAATTTGACAGAGGGGTTTCCAGAGATGCAGTCATTGGTATACAGGGAAAAAAGTAGCAGAAAGAGCACATATCATTGAGGAGTGCCAGTACTGATTGTAATTTTCCCTAGCCTGTTGCTTCTAGATATGGGCAAGCACAGTGAATTGGATCAGTTTGTAGTGATGAATATCTGGAATGATGGTGTTAAACACTGAGGTGAAGTCCACAAAAAGGATCCAGCATAGGTCCTTGGGGAGTCAAGATTTTGCAGGATATAATGTAGTGACACATATTGACAGCATCATCTGCTGATCTGTTTGCCTGATAGTCAAACTATAATTTTATTTAGAATGAATACTCCTGCATTCCTTCTAAATGAAATTATATGGGAAAAATTACTTTGAGCACAATGTAGAAGGGTGAACTATTTGAATATTTGGTTTTGCTGTTTTTAAAAGAATAAAACCTTGGAAGCAACAGCTGGCACAGTGTGCCACTGCATGGAAAGTTCTTGGAACCCCCAGAATGGCTTATGTAACACTATTGCTCCACAAGCTGTACTGTCTGCCAGTTTGCTTCAAGGTGCAAATACCTTTAAAATCCTTCATGGCATGGGTCCAGGTTACCTGAGGAACCATCTCGCATCAAACGGGATGGCCCACTCCACCAGGACTGGCAGAGGAGTCATGCTTTGGACCTCCTCAGTTAAGGAATTCTGACTAGTGGGGTCCAGGAGAAGAGCCTTTTCTGCCATGTCTCCTGTCCTATGGAATATCATGCCCCCAAGGTGAGGTCTACACCCGCTCTTTTAGTCTTCCAAAAGGGCCTGAAGACCTAGCTCTGCCAGCTGGCTTGGGGTCCCAATGGAGGTATGTCACAATGGAGGTGGCTAGCAGATTAAGTTAATTGCATTTCCCCATGTATACTTTGCTCCCCTCCTTTCCATTTGGTTAATTTTAAATTTAAATGTTAATATTTATTGTTTTTAATATGTTTTGCATTGTAAGCTGTCAAGAGTCTTTTTTTGAGTTTGGCAGCATATAAATTTGATAAATTTAAATTTTTGTTTACAAAACTTTTCAGGTTATGGGAGATACCTTGCTGTTGTCCTCTGTCTTCCAATTTTCTCGGAAGATTCGGCAATCTATAGATAAAACAGCTGGTAAAATAAGGTAACCACTTTTTTTTCTTGAAAAACTACTATTAAAATTTGAATTTACTAGGGAAGTGCAAATCCTTTGAAAGAGTCATAGAATATAATGCATTTCTTAATATACTATTAAAATACTCCTAGAATAACAACTCTCCCCAGTGAGGCACCACCTTGTTGTGGTTGGGGGACTTGTGGGCTCTAATGAAGATGAGAGCTCTGCCAGGGGTTCAACCATACTGGACAGGTCTCATCAGAGGAGCCAGTCAAAGAGTGTCTCCCACCTATAAAAATATGAGAAGTAAATTACAGAAATCCATACCAATTCGGTCGTCACCCAGGTTAACAAGGACCGCACTAGATGTCTTTGGGGATCCTGGACATCTAGTGGAAAATGAGCTACACTGGAGAAAGAAATGGCAACCCACTCCAGTATCCATGCCAAGAAAACCTCTTGGACAGCAACAAAAGGCTAAAATATAGGACACCAGAGATGAGCCTCTCACATCCGAAGGAATTACAAGTAGCTCCAGAAAGAGTGAAATAGCTGGGCCAAAGCTGAAAGGATGCTCAGCTGTGGATGTGAC
>JANHZU010005809.1:44190-62495 GCA_032468055.1 Acrochordus granulatus | reverse complement strand
GGGACTTCCTGGAGATTGCATCGGGAGTCTCCGGAGTTCTCTCTCTTGAATGCCTTTCACTTAATTTACTCTGTTTACGCAGTGAGAGAGGAGAGCTCCGTTGGGAGATTTCCCATGTGAGCTGATTGCACAGTGCTCATTGAGATCAGGAACGTAGGCAGAATACACGCATGCATGCTGCCACCAGTATGGGAATGGAGTAAACTGCGTGAGAGGAGAGTTGGCAGAACGCGCGCGTGCTGCTTCCAGTATGGCAATGGAGTAAACCATGCGAGAGGAGAGTTGGCAGAACGCACACGTGCTGCTTCCTATGGCAATGGAGTAAACCGCACGAGAGGAGAGTTGGCAGAACATGCGCGCACTGCTTCCAGTATGGCAATGGAGTAAACCACGTGAGAGGAGAGTTGGCAGAACGCACGCGTGCTTGCTGCGTTAGCAGAACTCTCACACGGGGTTGCTATCTTCAACAATGGAGTAAAGCACGAGGTAAGAGTCTGCAGAACTCTCACGCGGAGTTGCCTGAATGGGAAATACAGAGCGCACTTACTTACTGATGACGCGCAAGTTTTGGCACGAAGTTTTCTTGTCTTGTGAGTCGTGGCTCGTCTAGTGGAATAATGTTTCATTAAATTTTTTGCTTGTCCTGCAAGTTTCTCGTCCTGCAAGTTACTCGTCTTGTGAGGTACCAACGCGGTTTACTTCATTAATTAGTCTTACACATTTTCTGTATTTCATAAATGCATCAGATAATACATGATATAGAAGAGTTAAAATATTGTTGTATTCTGAATTGTATTTTCTATTATTTTTTTTCTTTTTTGTAGTAGACTTTCATTTCTAAGAGTTTTGAAAGTTAACTGTTTTTATTCTAAATTTTCAGTCATGAAAAATTGAGATTAGCACCTTTGTTGTCAATAGCATATAAAAGTTAACTGAAGATAAATTGCTAATTATAAGCATAAGATTTGATTATCTACTCCTATCTCTTCGATAAGAGTAGGTCTTTTAAATGATTGTTGATTTTTTTGAACTTTTAATTATTTTTGTATTTTTATAATATGTTTATCATAGTATTTTGTAAGTTAACTAGAATCATAACAGATGGGGAAAGCTCATAAATTTCATAAATAAATAAAAATGAAAATCTAGACTTTCTACATGTGTTTTTCCTGAATGTGGAGGTATAAAAAGAATTAGAAATATTTTTCAGAGTCAATGGCATACCTACTTTCCTATATACTCACTTTTCTCATAAAATTACATGATTAAAATTAAACTTGTATACCACCCAACCTTCAATACTCTGGGGATCAAAGAATTAGAGTGTGAGCCTGTTAGTCAAATGCAGTATACAAAGGTAAGCCATTAGTTGTGACTAAATCTGAGTATTCATATTTATTTGTTCTTTGCAGAAACATCAAAGTAAACCTGTTCACCTCTGAAATAACTTTTTTTTCACTGTTTCCTAGTCAACATAGGAAATGAAAACATGAGGTTGCATTTTAACTCTACTAACTACATATAAAGTTGTGGCAATAACTTACCAATTCAGTGATTCCCCTGAAGAAATATTGACCCAGTTTAGACATGATATTGTCTGATAAATGGAAATTTATTGACTTAGAAATAAACCTTGTGCCTGAAAAGAACTTCCTTCAAATTCAACAAAATCTTGATATTTTCAATTATAAAAGTTTCCTCCAAAACCTCTGTTTGGATAATTATGCCACATACTTGTTTGTCACTATAGCAATATTAGATATCTAGTGGTAAAATAGGTGTAATGGGTTCTGTTGACATGAAGGTTATATACATTCAATTGTACTCATTAGAAAGGAATTTGGGAGTGTGTGGTGGTGCGCATGGTAAAGATGCTGGGCTTCTCAGCTGGAAGGTCAGTGGCTTGAGTTGAAGACCCAAGAGCTGCTGTGTAACAGGATGTGCTCCAGTTTCTGCCCCAGCTCCTGCCATCCTAGCAGTCTGAAAATATGCAAGTAGATAAATAAGTACCACCTTTGGTGGGAAGGTAACAGTGCTCATGAACCTTGGCCTATAGTCATGCTGGCCACATGACCACGGAAGTGTCTTTTGACAAATGCTGGCTCTTCAGCTAGGAAAGGGAGATAAGGAATGCCTCATAGAGTCAGCCATGACTGGCAGGGGAAACCTTTACCTAATCTTAATATTTAATTTATTAAATTTAATGTAGAAGGGATACTGTTTTCAGCAAACTACATTTCTTCTGAACAAATACATCTGTAAGTTAAAATATTTTGAAGTTTGGAAGAAGACATTGGTTTATTGCATAAACATGCTTGTATATTACATTAGCATGAACACCTGGGTTTCTGAAAATAAGCAGACATTCAGAAACCTCTGTAAGTCAATGGAGTGGTGATTATTCTGTAAAAGATCCAAGAGAAAAAAACTGATCAGAAGAAAAAATGGACAATTCTACTTTGTCTTTCAAGTATATCATAGGGACAATAAATTTGAAATTAAGGTATAGCATATTAAAGCCCACTCCCTAGTACCTTGTAGGAAGTCATTGAAAATTAAGATTTTTCCAAAAGCCTTTCAGTAACATCATGTGTACTTCTTGTTCTTTGTCTAAGTTTTCTCTCCTATTTTTATTTTATTTTTGTGATAAAGGCAAAAGTTGGAAAAATGAAAAATGAATTTAAATTGGAGTGGGTACTAAGAAAGTTTTTCTAAGGACAATATTGTAAAACTAGGACACCAGCACTGTAAAGTTTTCCCACTGTATTGTAATAAACTGAAAAGGATAAAACATAAGGGCATGTGTGAAATCTGAAAGAAAAAAAACCTAATAGGAAACCATTTTAGTAAGACTATGTTGATTTTTGAAGAGCATTTCAATTTTCAGAGTTCCAATTAAAACACTCTCTTTAACAAACCCATGAAGTGGCCCATGGTTTCTAATTATTGGAATGGAGTAGCTATGCCCCGTTGCTTCAGTTGTGTCAGGGTTTGTACATGCCTGTGCTCCTTTACTGAAGTGGAGAGGTCTGTCAAGGCAGCTCAGTATAACTTCAGTACTCTATCAAGAGGGGGTAGTTCATCTCTGTGTGGTGACACACTTCATAGTAAATTATAGCCAAACCATATCTTTTAGACAGAAGTAACAAGATCCTTGCTATACAAACAGCAACTTGTCTTCATCTTCAGCCTGTTTTACGATAGCTACATTCTGGCAGGGTCTAGGTACCAAGACTTTCACAACATTATCAGCTTAGGTTAAGATGATAATGGAAAGCTGGTTATCTTTTGGCATATTGATATCACACACTGTATTAATGGGTGATCTCTCCCAGCAGCTTCATATAGATGTTAAATAAGGGGAGAGAACTGAACCATGTATCACCCCATATATAAGTGGCCAGTGGATCAACTTCTCCTTTTTAACCACCAACTGAAAACAGCCACTGTGGAAGGAGTGGAATCCCTGGAGGCAGCGCTCCCAAAACTCAATTCTCTTAGACACTAGAAAAGGATACAATGTTTGAGGATGGTACTGAGTATCGTTGAGAGGCTTAGAAGGACCAGAAAGGCACAATAAACCTCTCTATGTGCTGACAAACTAGCACAATGCTCATTCTCAATATTAGAGGCACCCCTTTTATAGTAAAATTATTGAATCTGTTTTGAATACGTCTCTAGTCTGGAAATACATCTGAAAATCAGATCACTGGATTCCAATTAACTGTTATGGCCCAGAACATATTGCAAAATCTTGGCTAAAACGTCTGTTTCTTTCTTTCCTGAACCAGTGGATTTGGCAGTTCATAATACCATGCCAGTATTAAATTCCATTTTGGCTACTGCAGTGTGATCTATGTAGAGTTTATCACTGAATGATACCCAGAAGTTGCAATTGGTACAAAATGGAGCATAAAAGTAAAATCATGCCCACATTGTAAGATCTGTACTCATTTCTAGTTGCTTCCCAGGTATAATGTAAGATATTAGTTTTCAAAGATCTAAAGAGTTTTGCATATGCTTTTCCATTATAAACATGCCCAGGCATTAGATCTGAAGGAGGTGCTCTTTTCAAGATGTCCCTGCTGTCAAAGATGTATTTTGCTGGCACTTGGAAGAGAGCTTTCTCCTGCTCCCCTAATCTTAACCCATACAAACTATGGGTTGTATTCTATAAAAAGCTGCTGCCTGCTCTTTTGGTATTCAGAAAATTGGCAAAGTATATTATTTTTAAAGGATTTTAATAGTTAATTTTATTAGTAATTTTAATGTATTAATTTAATTTTGTTAAGTATTTTGAGCATTCAATAACACAGGAAATAAATTGAATAAATAATAAGACATATCACTTTTGTGTGTTTCATGGCTACAGAATATTATTCAAGGACAAAGACCGGAATTGGGAAGACATTGAAAAAAAACTGCGAGCTGAAAGTGATATCCCAATTGTGAAAACATCAAGCATGGTATGATTAAAATAACAAAGGAATGTTTCAGAATGAAAAGACTTGTCAATTGTTGAAGATTTAAAGAAACAAAAGTGAAACATTTTGATATTTAAATATTGCTGTTCAGTTATTACAAAAAACAATGTAAACATTAATCTCAGATGTTAACATTGTTGTGTCAGAACTTTGTATAACATTGAAGAGACTGAGAAAGCAGACAAGCCTACATTTTGAGCATCAACACTGCCTACCATCTTGTCAAATCAAATAACAAATTGGCTTCATAAAACCAGTTGTTTTGTGTCCCATTCAGTTAGATCAACAATAATTGGAATTGATTTTGTGTGTCCCATTCAGTTAGATCAACAATAATTGGAGTGGGTACCAAGAAAGCTTTTCTAAGAACAGTATTGTAAAACTAGGGCATCAGCACTGTAAAGTTTTCCCACTGTATTGTAATAAACTGAAAGGGATAAAACATAAGGGCATGTGTGAAATCTGAAAGAAAAACAAACCCAAATAGTAAACCATTTTAGTAAAACTATGTTGATCTTTGAAGAGCATTTCAATTTTCAAAGGGTCATCTCTAAACTAAAAACAAGGATACAAGAAAATTCTGGACTGGACTGCATTATAAGCAGAGTAGTAGATGAGCTATTGGGATTGCTATTTTGTATTCTGTCCCTGAATCTTAGTAAAAGCTATATATTTATTTCTTCAGGAAATCTCATCAATATTGCAAGAATTGAAGAGAGTGGAGAAACAGTTGCAAGGTATTTAATATTTTATCCAACAATCTCTAGAATTGAGGTTTGCAGAATAATAAGCATATAACATTTACAGAGAAGAGGATTTTGATTGTAAAGTGGTTAGCTAAATTATGGAATGAAAATTAATACTGAATAAGCTTTCTTCTGTAGGGTACTGTTTGTTTACTGGACTTTTTTGCTTTAGAAATGTGCAAGAAATCATGGCTCTCTTCAATTCTATAATTGGCTATAGATTTAAGCTTGAGCATGAAAGTTCATTCAGCTCCTCAGATGACTATGCAATCAACAATATTCAAGATATTCCTATAGAGGGCATAAAGATGGTGGCTCGAATAGTCAATTTGGCCTAACAGATCAGCAGTTGGGACACCTTAAGTTCTATCCCACTTTAGCCGTGAAAGCCAGCTGGGTGACCTGGGCCAGTCACTCTCTTTCAGCCCAACTCACCTCACAGGGTTGCTGTTGTGGGGGAAATAGGAGGAAAGTGTGTTTAGTATATTTGCTGCTTTGAGTTGTTTCTAAAAATAATAAAGGTAGGATACAAATAAAATAATATATAGGCCTAGTGCTTTTACAGACTTCTACTTCCACATGACATGTATCAGAGTAGTTTTCATGAAGAAAATTAGATTTCAGCTGTATCCTCTTTCAAGAACAAAAATACTAATAACAGGCTCAGGAAGAGGGTCACAATAGTTTGGGGGACAATCTGCATCCAAAAACTAAAAGAGTTTTTGGGTTCAAGATGGGTTTTTCATCAATCAAGATGGGTTTTTCATAGGTTTCTGATAGCAGAGTTCACAAACAAAATAGTTAATATCCTATTTTTAATAACTTCCTGTGTTGTTTTCCTCTTTTTTTCACATGGCTGAACGGTACACATACTTGTACTGTTGATCAAAGCCCTGTCCCTTTTTAATGTGTATGTCTTACATTGCATGCTCATAACAGAAGCAGGCCTTCTCTTGCTCATTTGCACCTGTCATTTTAAGCACATTGGACACCTATGATATTTTTTGAATGTAGATTGTAGGGCTGTAATGTTTTACAGTTTTATATTATTAAACTTAACTCTTGATTCATAGTATAAATTGTTATTGTGGGAATGATTGCATCTCTCTCATTTTTATATTATCTTTGGTTACTGCTATGACCAAAATAAAAAATTGATTTTAATTAAGATAGGGGTATGAATCTTTTTGAGCCAGTAGACTATCCAGAAATTTGAGAATGAGCAATCTTATAAAATGCAGCCTAGAGAGAAAGGGTTTGCCAGTTCACAGAATTATTACTGAAATGGATATGGGGAAGCAGGAAAAAAATAGGCAAACTGGTTAGAATGCACTTTGATTTCTTAGTATGTCTCCAACCCTTTTTTTTTATTTCTGGGCAGTGAAACTGCTGAGCTACAGCCATCCATTATTTCTATTTTCTAAGAATGTTCATTGAGTCTAAAAGAGAGAGAAAATAATATTTCAGTGTTGTGTGTCTGCTTGCTGACTATAGTGATGTTCCAACTGATATTTTCATCCAAGTAGCTCCTGCATGCTGTTTGATTTGGTATAAGCACATATGTATTGCATGTATAGTATTCCTTGGTTATTGCTTAGTAAATGTTGTTTCTTGAACTATAGAAGCTAATATCTTAGACTCTGCAAAGTCCCTGGATATATTAAGCTATTCCCCTTTTTTTAACAATTAAGAAAAAATAGGCAAAAAAGAAATTAAAGGACTGAGTAATATTACAGTAATTTTAACTCAGTTAACCAACAGTCAGATTGATTCCTTGCCTGCTTTTTTCTGTTTGTTCAGTGATCAATTCAATGATTGACCCTGATGGAACATTGGATGCTATAAGCAATTTGGGATTTGCTACTCCTGTCCAAGCAGCTCATCCTAAGCAGAAATCCACTCCTGGTCCTCAAAGTGCCCATTCTCAGATAGAGCCAAACTGTCTGCCAGAAGCAAGGGCTGCACGGTCAGCCACTGCCTCTAGTTCAAGTGAACTTGGAATTGTTGAATCTGAGCATGATTTCAGCATACATTTCAATAGGTTCAATCCAGATGGAGAAGAAGAAGATCCAGCTTTGTGTGAATGACACAAATGTTATCAGTACCTTTAGTATTGAATGTGCAAAATTAATTAAGAGTCTTAGCATCCTTCAAACAGTAAAAAAAAGTTGGTAAAATTGTTGTTGCTTTGTTATTACCAACTATTTGTGATATTTTGGATGTCACAAACCATTTGACTCATTGAGGTAAATATTGGTACCAATGAAGATGCACAGTTTGTAGTCATTTTATGAGTTTCACAAGCACTTGCTTTGAATATTTTCCTCCATGGTTTATTTTGTTTAAGTGGACTTCAACCAGGCAACAGTCCTTCATTTTAAAGTTCTGAGTCTTCTATGACAAGGTGATCTTAATTAAGCCTCTTTACTTAAATTTGTATAAAATGGTCACTTAAGTTTGTTTTGAATAAAGGGAGCTAATTAGGATGTTACATTTTAATGACATGGCCACACTGCAATATAAGGAAAACTAGGCTTCAGAATAATGAATTGTTGCCTAAAGGTTTACAGGGCTCAAATATTATGTTTGCACTAAGAATTTGCTGAGAGTGGAGAATGAGCATACCAGTATCAGTAGGAACTAATTACGAAGTACTTTAGAAAATAATCAAAATTGTCCTTTTTAAAAAAAGCAACTTAGGACACTTGAGGATCCTATTCAATATGTCATTTTGATGTTAATGAAATTAAATGTTCTATAATTTCTGTTCACATGCTTGGAACTACAAAACCATTTTAAATATATTGCTCTGTGTATCTACTGCTTGAAATTCTTTCTTAATGCTATATTACCAAGATCAGACACAAAATTCATTGATCATGACTTAAGAAATTTTCTTCCAAATTTTGGAGATAGGGTAGTGATAATATAATCATTAGATTAACTCCAGGCATACAAATTATAAATGTTTTTCCTGTAGAATCTCTAGTAAATCTGTCTAATATGTTTATAAGAATTTCTGGAAGAACCTGCTAATATAGGCTGCTTAACAGCAAATCTATTAAAATGTCACATATAAGCCTATTTATCTTTAAAACTATCCCAGTTTTAACATTTGGAAATAATAATAATAATAAAAGTTAAACATCTTGTGTTTCCAGAACACTGTAATTTCAAGAACGTCTGTTAAATGCAACTAACAACTGGAAATTTTGTTTTTGCATCAGTCTATATACTAAACTATGTCCATTAGAAATACAACTTTGAAGCTTTTATGAACTAGTCTTCAATATTTCAGCAATAATCATATATGTCAGTTGTTTAAAAATACTCCTTTCTTGTACAGGATTTTGGAACTGTACAGGATTTTGGAAGTCATTGCAAAGCTTGACCAAGTAAATATACAAAAAACATTTTTGTAATGATATAAAGAACCCAATAATCCTGTTGTACATTGAATTTACTTTTTTGTTTATTTGTTTGAATATTTAAAATCTGCCTCTTGTCAAACTCTGTATCCCACTCAGAGGTCAGGAAACAATTGTTTACAGATACTATAGCAGTTTAAACTGATCTATACTGAAAATACATATATTGAGAATAGTAATGTTTTGGCCATCCTTATTCCTTACTATCCTTTAAGTGCTTGGAAGAACCACAAACATATAAATATGAGAAACTACAAAATAGTTACCGAAAAAACATTTTGACTCAACACAATTCTTTTTGTGTATTCTTTTCCAGGCATTTACATATTTTGTGTTCTGTAATATTTGCATTTACAATTTTCTTATTTGTATGGATGCATACTCCTTATTTATTTTTGCTACATTTATTATGTATGATGTTACAAGCATTTACAGCTCCATTTTTAAATAAAGTGTTTCTGGAACTTTATACAATGATCTGATAGAAATGTGTGATTATCTATTTGAACTGTTCATATTGTGATTTGGATCAAGTTCAGTAATTATGAAGATGTATTTTTAAATGTATTATGTGCTTAAGAATAATTTTGCTGAATTTTGGACAATCTTAGTGTAAAGGATAACATATTACTTTTGTTGTATATTAGATCTTCACAAAGAGATTTATAGAAGAAAAAATCAGTGTATGTGCAATAATTTCAGTAATATTACTCTATTTAATCCATTTCCAAGAAATCATTGTCCTTCACCCTAAATATGTTCATGGGCTCAATGATTTCCTGTTGCATGATTTTCTTTTGGAATTGTGGGCAGGTGAGATTTATAGAAACGCTTCCAAAAGTATAGAGAGTTGAGATGTATTGTTTACCTTGGAAAGATATACCTCTGATAATAGGTCCAACAGAGCTTCTGGAGAAGATTTTAAGAGCAGGACAAATTCATAATTTTATTGTGAGCCGCTGAGAGTCATTTCTGAATTCAGCAGTATATAAATTTAATGGAAGGGAGGGAGGGAGGACTTTCTCTAAGAGGTTTTATGTCTGAAGGTCAATGTCAACACCATAACTACCGAGAAAATAAATGAAGGCTAGTGCAGATTTTTAAATACCTTAAACTGATGAGCATCTTAGCTGCCACATTTTGTACCAGTTACTTCCAGATATTTTTTTGGGGGGAAGCCCATTACAATAGGACAGAGATACCTGTGGATAATCTAACCACTTCAGCAACAATCATAGCTGGCTCATTGGGTAGAATTCTGTGAAGGTGCTCCTTGCCATAGTTGTTTCCTGGAAAGCTAGTGATAGCAGAAAATCAAGAAGCATGCCCAGATTGCAAGCCTGGTCTTTTAAGGCATTGCTTCTCCATTCAAAATAGACTTCAATCCTTACTAAGTCCAGTTTTCTACTTACCAATGACCATTAGGCTTACACTGTTTTAATTTTATCTTGTTCTCCCTTATCCAACCCAGGAACAAACTTAGGGTTCAAGGATATTGATTTCTTGGAAATGGATTAAATGGAGTAATATCACTTGAGTGTCTTTAACATGCTCTGAATTATCTGCCCAATGGCTGTATGTGTCCATTGATTGTCATAAGGAACAAGATAGAATATCAGAAGTCAACTAAGCTTCGCTGATTTATGATTGTCACAAACTATATCATTGACCCATTGAAGTGTATTCTATGAACAGGCCACTGATATAAATTTTGAATGCTAAATCTAAATTGGTAAGTATGAGCTGAACATAGATTAATTTCATTTGGTGCCATAGATTATGTATTCTGAGTTAATATTTGGGAAGAATATTGTTACCCAACCTTATGTCATAATTTAGAAATCTAAAAAAACTTGAAAATGTTTTCCAATATCTAAAAATTTAAGCATTAACTTAATTCTCCTGTGTTTTGAAGTTTATTTCATTTAGCTTTCATAAAGTCTAGAAATGGATTTTGGAGATTTTGATGCAATTTTTAAAAACAAGTCATAGCTAGTGTGTGGTCAGTGTTATTTGGTGCTAGGAACTGCAATTCAAGAGTAGCTGAAGAGCTACACCACAGTTTCTCAAATTTGCTACAATTGTTGAGCATCAGTTGAATTCTAATTTTCAAAGAAAGAATCATTTGGATATTAAATGTAATTATGTCATGGAGGTTCATATTTTGGTTTGAAAAATGAATATTTATGACCACTAATGACATCTATTTGATATCAAAATGAAAATGATGAGCTTAAACTTTGTCTTATTTCTTATTCCAAACTGAAGAAAAAATGCTTTCAGGCACAGTTGCTGCGAATTGCAACAGTACTACTTCCTGCATAGGTTTTATGCAGTAATAGTTTTGTGGTAGCAGGAAGTAGTTGTGCAGGACAGGGCATTTTTCACTAATCCCATCCACCCATCCTTTGCAAGCTCCTAAAATACTAGAGGTTCTTTGCAGTAACATAAGATATTAATGTATACAATTTACATACTGTTATAGTCTGCAGTGACTCCTAAGGCAAAAAGAACAACCTTAAAACCAATACAAAAATATCAGTATACAGTGCAGTAGTATTCACTCAACTACTAAAGCTCCTCCACAATGGTTCTGTTTTAACTAATTTTTGAAAAGCCACTAGGGTGATTGCTAATGTGGCTTTGAGTAGGAAGTTACTCCATTATAATAAGGGCCCAAATAAGGAAGCACTTTCTGCAGATGACAGCCTCCTTTGCTTCTCAAAAGTCACTTCTACATTATGTTGGGGAGCACACAATGGACAAATTAATTCTACACAGGGAATATAATATTCCTGAAAGTACCTTGGAGTGAAGCCATGTAAAGAGAGACACTAATTTGATGGGAAGTGTAGATGATAGATTCATTGATAAACAGTAGGGCTTTCAATAGCACTTTGAATTACACCTCAAAACCTATTGGTAACCAATACAGGCCTGTGGTACTCTACATGTAGCATATATGTAATATAGATGTGACAATACATGAGAAATTACATTTTGGAAGAATTACAGTTTCTAAGTGGTCTTCCATGAAGAAGACATTACAGATAGACCCACAACAGATATGCCATCCCAAACTGGATAAATCCTCCCGTTTATTGCCTCTTTCTGTCAAGTCAATCTAGGAGAACTCCTGAGTTATGGAATGAGTTCTTTAAAGAACTGCCATTCAGCCCAAAATTATAATCAGATCAGTCAGCCCTTCTGAACAAGCAGCAGCTCCATCCTGGTAGAGGTTCATCCTGATTGACCATTCAGACTCTAAAAGCTTTCAGACACAAGGTAAAAACTGAACATCTCTGGCTCAGCTGATGGATGAGATGTTAAATTCTGTATCAGTGTACTGATAATACTACTGTGCACCCAAGGTTTTTAGGTGGATCTTGAAAAATACTGTGGAAATTATTGGATCCTGGGGCACCTAACAAATGAGTATTCACAAACCAAACACTCCACAACCGAAGATCGCAAAAAAGGTCATTCACTAATGCTGTTTCTGTTCCTTGCCTGAGCCTGAATGATGCTGAAAAGAGTCCAGATAATTTATTTCTGCACAGCAAAATTGAATTAAATGAATTGTGATGAATCTTGTACAGTATATCATTATCTAAGAGTTTTTTCTCTCTATCATTCTGTTTTTGTATTATTTGATCAATGAACAAGAAGAGATAAAACATGTACAAAACACAGTCACAAGGTTCTGCACAAAATTCAGAAATAACAAAATAATGGGAATGCCATTTTTCAATCAAAGATTGATAATTGGATGGCTTTTGGCCAATTGCTAGGTTTCAAGTTGAATCATGAGAAAAATTAATCTCAAATAAACCATGGAATGAATATATAAGAATTTAAGATGTGTTTAATTTGTTTTTTAAAGGACAAAGTTCCATGTTATGAGGTAGCTTTACATTTCTCATATTTATGCCTAAGATTTTATTCCTTGTGTGCTGAATATTACTTAACAGACACTAGATGGCATGCTGGTTTACTTTTTAACAAATTAATGCTGAATAGAGATAATTTATATAGACCTGCTTCTTTTCCTGAGAGAACTTCCTTCTCAAAGCAGTTTACAAAATTACAAAAAAGAGAGGAAACAGTATTTTTTTAAAAAAAAGCTAATTATGCTGTGTCAGTCATAAAGTAATAGTAACCATTACAGTTTATTAATTCAAACAACACAGTAGTTGTAAAGAAAAATGGAAAACAAACTCTTATGTATTTGTAAATAATCTTAATCCTGAGATAGTATCTTTAACACTAAAGAAGATACAAGTAAATGTTTTCCCTACTAATCATGTCCGACTCTAGGGGATGGTGCTCATCTCTGATTCATAGCCAAAGGAGCCAGCGTTTTCCCAAAAACACTTCTGTGGTCATGTGACCAGCATAACTATTAGCCAAGACACATGGAATACTGTTAACTTTCCCATCAAAGGTGGTACCTGTTTATCCACTTGCATTTTTACATGCTTTCGAACTGGTAGGTGGCAGGAGCTGGGACAAGTAATGGTAGCTCACCCCATTACACAGTGGCACTTGGGTCTCAAACTTCCGAGCTCCTGACCTTCTAGCTGACAAGCTCAGCATCTTAACCACTCGGTCACTGTGCCCCTACATCTTTAACACTATCACACAACAATTTGTGCCTAACCCAAGTCTTTGGGAAGGACATGAAAATGAATAAAAATAGTCTAAAAATCTGAATGGCTGTATGACAAATCATTATAATTCCAGGAGGGCTTACTGAGTACGAAAAGATGAAACTGACATACAAGAAAAGACCAAATGAAGAACAGAAAAAAGACATGGTAAGGCAAAGAATGAAATGGCCAGTACATTAAAAAAATAGAAGGCAAAACAGATAATAACAAGACCTGGAAATGGTTAAGAGCAGGAAAATTGAAGAAAGAGACCGAATGGCTAATTCTGGCTGTACTAGACCAAGCATTAAGAACAAATGCATACAAGTCTAGAATTGAGAAAACAACAGACAGCGAATACCACCTCTGCAAAGAAGCAGAAGCAGCAGTGGGCCACCTAGTCAGCTGCTGCAAGAAAATTGCACAGACTGACCATAAATAATGGCATGATAAAGTAGCAACAATAGTGCATTGGAAGATCTGCAAGAAATACCATTTGCCTTCAAGCAAGAACTGGTGGAACCATAAAGTGATGGCAAATGAAGAAGCTAAATTTCTCTGGGACTTCAGAATTCAAACTGAAAAGCACCTGCCACATAACACTCCAGACTGTGGCAAAATAAAGCAAAGGTGGTACCAATAGTAATAGGGGTCTTGGGTGCAATTCCAAAACAGCTGGAGCACTACTTGAATGACATCAGCAATGATAAAGCCACCATCAGTCAATTGCAAAAAGCAGCATTACTTGGAATAGCTTACATCCTGTGGACAATACCTGTAATACCATCAAAGAGCAATATCTGCCTATCTCAGATCCTTGGGAAGGACTCAATAGGTGGATAAAAATGACAAATACAGTCTTAATTTCTGGCTGATTGTGCAACAAACCACAATAAGAGCTATAGCTATCTTCTTTTCTTAGATGAACAGCAAAATATAAATCAAATGAATTCAGTTTGATATACAGTAGTTGTAAAGGCAACAAGCAAGAAACTGGGAGGCTGTGGGTTCTAGTTCCACCTCAGACACAAAACTAGCTTAGTGACTCTGGGCCAGTCTCTCTAAGTCCTAGGAAGTAGGCAAGAGCAAGCAACTTTCACAACTTTTGCTAAGAAAACTGCAGGCATCCTCCAGGGGTCAATAATGTCTTGAAGGCACAAATTTATTTCTTCAACAAGTCCTTTTTAAAACAAGGCAGAATATTTAATGATGGAAGAAATACCACAGAGAAAAGCCCACACCAAAAATACCCAGTTTCTTGTAGGTCTTCTTAGTGGATTTTGTTAGTGTGGACGTGAGCAAGACTGACTCCTGTACCACACTGTAAGGCCTGAACAATATCATATAGGGGTAGGCTACTCTACATAATCTGGTCCTCAAACCTAGTCCCATATTTTAAAGGAAATTATTGTTACATTAGACTGAGTCCAGAATTGTAGTGATACAATTACACATAAAAAGAACAAAAAGTGTTATTCTATGTTCTTCAAGCAACCAGGCAGCCACAAGGTACACTAAATTTGCAAGGAAGTTGCAAATCTAGGAAATGGATGGCCACATACCAGCCTTGTCTGAATAAAAGTCTTGTGGGCATCCCTGTGAGCTTTGGCTGAAATCTGGAACAATATGTTTTGTTTCTGACAAACCACTGTTGAACTGGATTGGTCTCGCAAAGATTCCAGAATGCAACATGTCTGAGGTTTGAAACAAAAGACTTTTCCCATTTTGTGCAGACCTGAATTAAGCAGCTATCATAGAAGATAGATGCTTTTTTAGTCCACTACTCTGGATAAGGGAAAGGGCTGAGTTTATGATCTTTGAGGTGTATAATGGTCATACATGCTGAATAATCAAGTAATATAACTTCCTGAAACTCTAATTATCCATTACAATTATTTACTGTGCATTTTTTAAACAAAATCACAATTGCTTGATTTCCATCTGGTCTCACTTTTCATAGCAGCTGTCTCACTAATAGCCAAACATAAAAGGCAGGTGCTCATCTAACATCAATGTTTTCTTGGGTTGTTTCCTATGAAGCAGTAATTAATTATAGATAATTGCTGGTTTTGAATGCACTGTCCTAAATTTATGAAGTATTTATACACCCAAAATGTATCCTGCTGTAAATGGCAATTCAATTTTTCATGCATTTTGCTGATCAAATAATTTGAAAGTATGAACCTGTTCATTAAGAACAATTGCTGTAATTTTTGATGCCTCCTAATACAGCCCTTATACAGGGGAAATTTTATAAAAGCAGTAGGGAGGCAGGCAAGCTGCTTGGAATGGGAGAAAGCAACTTCTGTGTGGAATGGAAACCTAGTTGTAAATGTTCTGATTACAATCCAATATTTTAGCAACTACGTCACAATGGTTATTATATGCTTTTCAATGAAATACCTTCATGCAGTATTTTTCTGTGTTATCAACTTTACAATGTGTGGATTTCAACCCCCAGAATATCCAAGTCAGCATGCTTAGTGAATAATTGTGAGAATTAAAGTCCACACATCTTAAAAGTTGCTGAGGTTGGGAAATCCTGCCTTCATGCGATAAATATCCTTTCCAGAAAATTCAAACAGAGGTTCTCAGTTGGAAAAAGACAGCTTGGCAAAAATTTTTCTAAAAAACAGCTGTTAAAAGAAAAATCCAAATCTAAGATGTGAAGCGTCTGCCCAACTCAAAACAGAAGTTGGGCAGAACTCAAAACAACTCTCATTCTTTGTTAAGTTCTATAAATTATTATCCATCTGAAGGCAAAGAGAAAAGACAGCACTATATTTAATATGTATTGCAAGCTACTCAACTGCTTTCAAACTGCTTTAACTGCTTTAATTGTTTTATTATGTGTTTTATTGTAAGCTGAGAGTTGTTTTGAATTTGGTGGCATATAAATTAAAAAAATAAACTGAAGTATTTAGTATTGAATGTCTACAGGAAAGTCTATATTTGTACATCACAATGAGAATGGACACTCGGTAATGCATGGTCTATTTTCATTCTTAAAATAGTGATACCAAAAAGAGGGGTTTGCATATCTTAAGCTTGGGTATCTAACTAAAGTTTGTTAGTCTGGTTTGAAAATAATGTTTGGCATTGTTTAATGGCCCCTGTTTTGTTTTGCGGATTTTGTTAGCAGAGTATTTTAGTCTGGGCTGATTGTTGATTTAATGTTTCTTGCTGGTTTTATGTTTTTCAGTTTCGTTCATTGCCCAGAACCCACTGTATGAATAATCCTTTTTGATCCATAGGATCCACTTGTGTTATTACTTCACTATCAGAAGAAATAGGCCAATAGTGGACAAGAAGTCTATTAAAGAAACTGACAAAATGGTTCATGAATTTTTCTGTGATTTTAAATATAATATACAATAATATTTATGTAATGGTGTAAATATATTTGTATTCACAAGTAATTTTTGTAGTGCAGATCAGGCATGTCCAACCTTGGCAAGAACCTTCCCTGAGGAGTTGAAGTTATCAAGGCTGGATGATCCTGGTCTAGATGATGATACTGAAGATCTGCTTTGGTAACAAACTTTTTATATAAATACAACATTAGTTATCTCTGAATAAAGAATAATACTAATCACTGGGAAACTTGTAAAATCATCACATTTCAAAAATAAAGTTGTTTCCACAAAGAAGTATTCTGAATTTTCTTTCTTTCTTTCACTGATGTAACATTCTTGCCATGAAATTTAAGAGCATATTAAAATTTAGAACAATTCAATTTCATTATAACTGAATTAGGACCTCTGTACTTCAGTTTTACTTCTAAAAAGGGAATATAGACAATGCACTCTATATAAAATCTAATAAACAGAAAAGAGGTAGGAGAAAAGTCCTCTATTTCTGTGCCTTTTCATGTTTTTAGAAAAAAATATTTTGCACTGTATTTTGTACACCACACCCATTTTAATAGACTAACAAGATTAATGTCTATTTAGCATATTTGCCATGTATTATTACATATGCTATAAGATATACACTATAATACAACTATATGCAATTTCCAAGGTAGTCCATTAATTCAAACTTATTTCTGAGAGGACATATTTTACAATTAAGATAAGCAGTTATATTTTACATTTAATTATGTCCATTCTCAGTATTGTTTCATGACCCACTAAACAAGGATAATTGACAAACATAATAACCAAAGGACTGGACTGGTAATCTATTACTTTATTATATCGGGATATACTTACAAAACAAATCAGTAGTGATATAATGTCTGTAAAATGTAGTAAAAATGACAGACAATTCAAAATTCTAAAAGAACATTCACTGTTCAATTTTTAAGTAAGATCTAGAGGTTCTGAATTAGAATTTATTGATTAAATTTATTTGTTGCCCAACTCACTATATGTGACTCTGGATAGCTATTGATTGATTTAACCTTATATATGTGAAGGCCAAAATTCAATTCAATGCCATTTTAATGAAGTTTATGCAACACACTAAATTGAATATGCTTAATTTAAGGATTACATTTCATTGAATTTCTGTGGGACTTACTCCCAAAAAGCTTTTCATGGAGTAGCTTGATCATCATCTTATTTGGGGATATCCAGAATTATCTCTCCTGTGAGCTATGTGATGTTCATGAATGGGAAAAAAAGCTTGACTGGAAGAATAAAGCAATAAAAAAAATAAAGGAGAAGAGGGGGAGGGGAATCAGAGAACATTTTCAGGTCAACATTTTTAATCTTACAAATTAGCACTGGCTCATACTTGTGTTACTATGTTCAAAAGGCTGCAAATGGGGATCATTTTTGCAGAAAATGCAAATAAATAGATCACATTTGCTTTGTTCAGTTTGAAAAGGGAAGAGAATTAGGGGCTGCTGAAAGCAGAGGCTAATTTAATGAATAATAATAATAACCTACATCCATTTGCCTCCCCATGAGGCACTACCTTGCTGTGGTTGGGGGGCTTGTGTGCTCAAATGAAGATGAGAGCTCTGCCAGAGGTTCAACCATACTGGACAGG
>JANHZU010005808.1:77978-110533 GCA_032468055.1 Acrochordus granulatus | reverse complement strand
TTTGGAAGGGAGGATTCAGGAAGTCTTCTCCAGGGCCATGCAGAGGAATTTTCAGAACACCTGGCAGATAAAGTCGCTCAAATTCAATCCCAGTTGGAAGCCATGTGTGAAGCAAGTCCACTTGAGATGCCTAGGGAGGAGTTTTGCCCTGTTATCTGGGAACAGTTTTACCCTTTTGTCCTAAGTACTGTCAGTGCAACCACTTGTCAATTAGATCCATGTTCCTTGTGGATGGTGAAAGCCTCCGGGACGGTGATGAACAGGTGGGTCCATGCACTGATAAAATCTTCACTGTGGGAGGGGATATTTCCAGGACCTTTTAAAAAGGCCCTGGTCTGTCTCCTCCTAAAAAATCCATTGTTGGATTCCACCTGTCTGAACAATTATTGCCCAGTCTCCCACCTGTCCATTTTAGGGAAGGTGATTGAGAAGGTTGTTGCATGGTAGCTACAGAGAATCCTGGAGGAAGCAGATTATTTGGAGTCAGTCCAGGTTTAGGCCTGGTTATGGGATGGAGACCACATTGGTCACACTTGTTGATGATTTCTGGTGACAGCAGAATGGGGATTGTGCATCCATCCTGGGTCTCCTTGATCTCTCAGTGCTTTTTGATACCATCAACCATGGTATCCTTTTGGGTCAGTTATGGGGGCTGGGGTTGAATGGTACAGTTTTGTGCTGGTTTGGTTCCTTTCTCCAAGGCCAGTCCCAGTCGATGTTAATAGGGAGTAAGAAGTCCAGTTTTCAGCCACTACTTTGTGGTGTGCCACAGGGCTCAGTACTTTCTCCTCTCCTTTTTAACATCTGCATGAAACTGCTTGGTGAGATCATCCATCATCAGTATGCTGTTGATACTCAGATCCCAGGTGACCAAGTGATGCTGTCTCAGCCCTGATTCGGTGTCTAGAGGCTGTTTGGGTCTGGATGGGAGACAACAGGCTTCAGTTGAACCCTAGCAAGACAGAGTGGCTTTGGGTGTCTGAGGGTTCTAAATCTGGGACTTTAACATCTTTAAGACCCAGTGCACAATCTGGAGGTTCTCCTGGATTCGCAACTCCTGCTTGAAGAGCAGGTGGCAGTCATGACTAAGAGGACTTTGCACAACTTTGTATTGTGTACCAATTCTGCCCTTTCCTGGATCAGGAATCCCTACACTCAGTCACTTGTGCCATCTCTTTGTTGGATTATTGCAATGCGCTCTACATGGGGCTACCCTTGAAGAGCATCCAGAGGCTATAGCTGGTCCTGAATGTGGCTGCGTGGATGATTTTAGGGGCACAGAAAATGACCCATGTTAGCTGCCGAGAGTCTTTGGATTTTGGCAGCATATAAATTTAATAAATAAATAAACACCTTTATTCCATGAGCTGCACCGGCTGCCAGTTTGCTTCTGGATGCAATTCAAGGTGTTGGTTTTTAAAGCCCTTCATGACATGGGACCAGATATCTGAGGAACCATCTCTCCCCAATGGGGATGACCCACCCCACCAGATCCAGCTAAAAAGGCCACTTTTGGATCCTGTCAGCCAAGGAATTTCATTTGGCAGAGTCAAAAAGAAGAGTATTTTCTGCTGTGGCTCCTGTTCTGTGGAACATCTCGCTCCCAGAAGTGAGGTCTGTACCCAGTCTTGCAGCCTTCCAGAAGGGCCTTAAGACCTGGCTCTGCCAGCAAGCTTGGGGCTCCAATGGAGGTGGCTAGTGGCTTAGCATTGTCCTCCTTCCCATTAATATGTTTTGCTCCTACTCTCTCTGTCCAGTACTTTTTATTTAATTTTTAGTGTTTTAATTGTTTTTATTTAATGTATTTAATGTTTTTATTGTGACTTGCCAAGAGTTTTTTTGAGTTCAGTGGCATATAAATAAATAAATAGTAAGTAAATAAATATCTCTTTCTCTGGTCTCTATGGTCTTTCCCCACATACACTACAAAGTTAACCTACTACTAACCAGTAGGTTAAACGGAACTATTAGAGATGCTTATTTAAATATCTGTCCTTTGAGATCCACCAAGGGAGAGCATTCTACAAACAGCAGATACGTTAGATAATACTGTAGTTCTAGTAGTCCCTCTTAGTACTTTTGTGGGTACCTACATCCAGAGAAAAATTTCCAAATATAAATTTAAACTTTTTGGCAAAACCATAAAAGTACTCATTATCATCATCATCAATCATCATCGTAATCATTCAACAGCATCTGCCTATCCCAAGTTGATAGATATCAAATGAGAAAAATGCCAAATCCAATCTAAATATCTGGCTGACTGCAACCAATCATAATAATAATACCAGTCTCTCACTGACTCCACCCCAGAATCAGTGATAATCAATAGCTACTTATCAATCTGTCTGAATTTGAGCTGGACAGTCTTTGCACATTTGTTCCAATTTTAAGGAACTTATAATGTCTGAGTGTTATTTCCGATGTCTAGTGGTAGAGGGAAGTAGAATAGACTTCACTAAATTCAGTGGGAATCACTTTTATATGTAGGATTATGCAATCACAGTTTCAAATTCTTTTTGACCTGGCCTTCGGCTTCAGCTGTCACTCATAAGGGAAAAAAAGACGTTTCCAAATCTCATCTCTCTATAAATAAGATCAAAGCATCTCCACACCATTGTTCATAGAAGAAATTGCCATCAAAATTCTTTTTTTAAAGATGCACCTCTCAGCCAGCTATCTGATCCACTTAATACTCCTTGGAGACCAAGGGAATGGAGCAAGGTGTTCTATAAAGAATGCTTTCTGAGACAATCAAACAATGATTTGGAAGGTCAGAGCTATTATTCTCCAGGGGGGCAAATGATTTTCATACCTATCTTATAATAAAATTGTATTAAAGAGAGAGAAAGAGAGAATGACAATGCAGCTTTCATCTCCCACTAGTTTGTGATGCTGACAAATGAGAACATTTAGAAATTCAGCAACATAATGACATGATTTCCAGCAGGTAGAATAGGGGTTTCTGAAAGGCCCTGTTTTCCTGCCATTGTGTAATTATTTAGAGCTTGTCATCCAAGTTAGCTAAATTAGAATGATCCTCATTGGGGTTTCTCAATAATAAGTCATAATACTTGCCATCTAAGGTCACTAGCTAGAACACAACTGAAGCCAGGTTTTAAGAAAACCAAGCAAACCAGCCAACCATTATTGCCTCATCACCCTTGGCTTGATTTAGAACTCTCATTGGAGCTGCTCTCCAGTTCAAAAAGTGGAGGAAAGATGGTAGATTTTTATTCAGAGCATAAGTTGTGGGAAGAAACTTTTAACCAATCTAAATGAGCACAGGGGCATGGGTATCAAAGACCCCAAGCTCTTGGTGCTCTGGGGGGGGAGACTTATTGCCTTTTTACTGGGGTTGCCCAGGGTCATCATGAGTGAGCTGGGCAGCCATATAAATTTTCTAAATAAAAATAATAATACCAACAACAGCATGACAAAGTAGCAAAAAAAGTGCAATGGAAGATCTGCAGAAATACCATTTGCCTGCAAGAAAGAACGGATGGGGCCATAAAACAGAGAGAGTAATAGAAAATGAAGACGCTAAATTGCTCTGAAACTTCAGAATTCAAACAGACAGAGGCCTGCCATATAACACTCTAAACTTAACAATTGAAAAGAAAGAAAGTCTGGATAGTGGGCATGACAGTACCTGGACACAGCAGAGTAGAAGAAAAAGAATTGGAGAAAATCACAAAACACAAGACCTGCAAATGGAAACAGAATGACTGTGGCAAAAGAAAGCAAAGGTGGTATCGACAGTAATAGGGGCTTTGGGTGCAATCCCAAAAGACCTGGAGAATCACTTGAACATTGTTGGCATTGACAAAACCGCTATCAGTCAATTGCTAAAAGCAACTTTACTCAAAACAGCTTACATTTTGCAACAGTACCTTTAACACATCAAATTCTACCTATCCAGGTCCTTGGGAAGGACTTGATAGGTCATTTTGACAAAAATGTCAAACCCAGTCTAAACATCTGGCTGGTGGTGTGATGAACAATAAATAAATAAAGCACCCAGCTCCATTTCATTTTATTTCATTGAAACATCCTTTTAATTAAGCTTTACTGGAAGAGAAAATGTTGGTACATTGGAAAAGGTAAGATGAGGGGAAGCAACCTCATTCCTTGTTTGTGATAAAGAGTATTTTGTAACTGGTCATATCTACCATGGCAACCATCTAGTGAATGGATAAATGCCTCTTTCTTCATGAGAACCATCCAAAAATTCTTGACATCTTTTCAATGTTTTAGAGGTCCTCCCCAGCCACTAAAAACAATCTGACCCTGAAGCAGTCCACCACAGAAAGGTATTTATCATTATACATGTTTTCTCTGATTTTTAAAAAAGAAGTATGTAGAAGACATACTTCTGGAAGACAGACAAAATTGAATGTTGATCTTATTCATTGCAACAGGAATCGATGCCCAACCTTAAAATCATGAACTGAGAGAGAATGACTGGCCCAGGGTCACCCAGCCAATGTTTAGCCTTACACGGTTATTGATAATGTATAAGAGTCACTTTAAAACCCACTTTTAAATATATCTTCACTCCAGTTTTGCCCTCTTATCCAGAAACTGCTAATTCAGTGCAGTGATTTAAAATGAATGAGAATTGGAAAAAAAGAACACAAGAGATTTTTTTTTTGTAAGATTTTTTCTCTATAGCAAAAGTGGTTCATGTCAAAGGATGTTGGCTGATATACACTCTCAAAACTTCGGGTTAGATGGCTGAATCCTTCTATTTCCCTCTCTTCACATTCAGTTCAAATATTGTACATAATAAGTATGTATTAGAACTTGTTGAATGGATCAAAATGTTCAATTCAGTTTGGAAAATTTTTTGAATTTCTATACAGACATCTAAAACAAACTGGACCAAATCTATAAATCAAATTCAATTTGATTAGGCCAGCTCAGACCACTAAAACATGCACACATGAATATATGTGTGTGTGTAAATATTCAAAGTGCTCTAATTTAATTTCAATGAGTTTGATTTGATTCACTGAATTAATTCAACATTCCCAATTACTCTGTAGCATTGAATATGTGCAATTGCCCAGTATATCAATATATATATTGATCTCTGCTTCCTAGATAGGAAGTTTGCTAAAGAATCCTTAGTTGTCAGGGAAGAAATATTCTGACTCTCTCCTAGTCCATCTACACCTTGATTTAAATATACCAATACAGATACTTCATTGGCCAAGTGTGATCACACACATAAGGAATTTGACTTGTATACCCTTATAAACTTATACCCCAAATCCTAAAGATTTTTGGTTCTAGGACCCAGTTGCTACTCATCCAAATGATCTATGGCCCAACCCATGACTCCATTGCAAATGTGTACTTCTAGTTTATTGCTGTAGCAGACACAAATTTGCTAATTGAAAAGAGTGTTCAATGTTCAGAGGCATTTTCTGTCATTCCAAGCCCTAAGAGGTGAGCTATTTGTGATCTTGGCCTTGTACTATGCTGCCTAGACAGTTGTGGCTGAAACTGTTATGCTTAAGCAATCCTTGTATGCATGTTCTGTGGTATTCTCTCCCTGCTACCAAATGCTTGTTAGCTTTGATCTAAACAAGTGTACAGGATGAATCCACACTCCTGTCTCCAAATATGTTGGCTTTAGGGAATCAGTTAAAAAAAGCTTTTTTAATAGATCACTTTCAACCATTCTAGATAATGTGCCAGAAGAAAAGGAGATAAAAAATAAGACAATAAGTTAGCTGAAGCTAAACAGCATTTTTAAAAAATCCTTGTGTAATTACGTTGTGCTGCACCCATATATATGCTACAGTATCTCTCTTTAAAAATAATTATTTTGCCTTTCCTTGACTTCACTTTGACAGCTCTGCCTCACTCTGCAAATAATTCTTTTTTGTTTGCTTCCTGTTGCCCTTGATCACAAAAGTTGTCTGAACTGCAGCAGCAGTGTTAATTTAAAGATGCCTGTGGTGGCTGGAGCACTGTTTAAATACATAATTTGTGTGCTCTTTTCAACTTTTTTTCTTCCAGTTAAGGGGATGATCCAGATGAAGTTAAATGCCATAAAGCTGCTACACGCATTATGCAAAAGAAATTCAGCTTTTTGAGTTTGTCACACACAAATAGCTATGAGTATTCTTTAAGAATATTGTGAGATAACGAACTTCCTGCTCTAATCCTAATTAGTTAATTCTTTTCTTCTGTTGTTTTAGCAGGTCCTCAATACCTGCTAGACACTTAATCCTCATTAATATGTAACTTTTCCTTGCTGGTGCCTCAACTAAGCAATTTAGTGTGTATTGGGGGGGAGATTGAAAATCTATAAGACCTGCCCATTGAAACAACCCCTTGTGAGTCATAGCAGTGGACTACCTACTTTGCTATCTAGGCTCATTACAGTGCACTGAAGGATTGATTCTCTATTGCTCTAAGCATAGGAAGCATTTTAATAAATGTTTCAATAGAAGAGAATATTTGTAGCTCATGCTTGAACTATGGAGTTCTTCATTGTTTGGAAACATTATCAATGTACCTGAGTGCGGGTTTTACTCCCTGTTTACCTCTAGTAGCTTGCCCAGAAAAGGAAACTATCAATCAGAAGACATGATGAAAACTCCTTGAATTTACAACACATGGACAGGCTCAATCAGAGTTTTAATTGGGAAACTATGAGCATCCTAAACCAAGCTAAATCTAAATATTCTAGGGAATTCCTGAAAGCCTGGCATTCATACAAATCAGCCATCAGTAAACACATACAAATAAACCATCTTTATAGTTCATTCAAAAGAGAGAATAAAAAAGCTAAGAAGGAAACAAAAAGAGCAGAACATGCCCTCTCTTGCAGCTAAAACCCAGATAAGCAGGGATTAGTACCAGACAAACAATTAAGCAGAAAATAATACTCCAATCAAGGAACCACACGCTGATCAAACTTGCAAGGCAAGCTACTCATGATGTTACCTAATTGGGTAATGATGTGCGTGCAAGCTCAAACAACCAAGATCAGAGAGCATCGAGGACTCCATAATAAATCTGCATGAATTGTAAGCATTCTGGCATTTTTTCTAGATTTCTTAGTGTTTGTGTGTATTCAAACTGACATTTGCAACTTTTTCTCAGGAGAAAGCTACTGGAAATGTTGGAGCAAGACTAATGGAACTTCTTCATTATTCCTTAATGTTTGATATGATTTAAACTACTTAATGTAAAATATGTCCCCTTCCTGAAATACGTTATGAAATCTCACTGTTTTCATTAATACTTTTATGCACTTGAGCTAGGTTATTAAGCATTTAATTGGTAGCTGTGCCTAAGTATGTGTGTTTTTAGTTGATTAAATAAGAGTAGGAACATTGGCTGATTTGGACTCATCATAAAGACAATAAGGTCAACTTCTTGTTACACATCCCATTCTCCAAATCAGATCAATCTTTCCTTTCCAATGCTTGCCATTCAATAAACAAAGACTAAGCAGGTAAGACTCAGTCCCCATTCATGAGGGAGAGAGGTTAATTTTAGGGTGCACCCACAGAAAGATTCTTTACACACACAGCAAAAAAAGGGGGGGATTTTGCTCATTTAGAAGTATGGGCATTTCTCTGGGAAGAAAGAAACAAGCCAGAAGAGATTCAGGAGCTAGATTCTTCCTGAGCCTTTGATAAAAGTTTATCATCTATAAGAGGATGGAAAAAGAAAGCAAGCAAAAGAATTAAGTTTCAAGTATTAGTCAATCTAGGAAAAGGTTACAATTCAGGTAGGAATATTATTTAATATAATAATAATAGAAACAATAGTGTGTCTTTAAGTGAAATGTTTTGTTTCTTGTATTAACTGTCAGTCTACAAACTCAGGCCACATCTCGGGATCTTTTTAATATTTTCCTTCCTATATTGCTGTGGGAGAATCTTGCTGTGATGTGAGCAGCTATATATTTTTATCTTCTTTGCCATTGAAGATTCCTTGCAGTTTCTCAAAGCCACAAGAATCGTTATATTTTCTTTTAATGAAGTTTCATTTTATCTCTTGGGTCTGTTTTCCAAAAACAGAGAAGGGAGAGAAGGATTGATTTCACAAGCCATATGCCTCCACATGGAGATCGAGCAAGTGGCTGTAGAATTTATTTCAGTTTTTCCTATTAAGTTGCCTGGAAAGAACAAAGGCGACAGAGATCCATCTCTCTCAAGCAATGAGGTTAGGAGGAAGATATTAGATGAGGCATTCCATAGAAGATAGTTCCTTCCCTATTAGGCAAGGGGATGAGTTAAGTTATGTAGACTAGGAAAAGATGGTTGAGATCTCCTATGGGTCTTGCTGCAGCAGCTGTGGCTTAGCATCATGTGTTAACCAGCCATTGAGGGAGGAACATCAGACATATTCAAATTATTTCTAAATCCCCAGGAGCCACATTCTCATAAAAATTCTTTCTAAAGCCAACACACCCACACCATTCCCGTGTTGCATGTAAATTACAGCCACAACCAAATGCTTTCACCTTGGTCAACTCAAAATGATTTTACAAATTTTAGCTATGCCAGCTGTAATAAATATATCTTCAGGATAAATCTGAACTCTGACAGAGATGGCCAAGAACTGTAATCCCCAGTGTACAATTCTACTGATGAGTGGTGTTGTGGACAAAAGACCTTTCCCCTCAATTTTCTGTGGCTTGCACCACCTCCAACAATGTTCTAATCAGATTTTGTGAGGGACAGCAGAGGAAGGACATTGGAATATCTATAAGCACCTTCCACAATGAGGCCAAGATTGCTGGGGAAGAGCATGGATGTTGCATATCAATTGGTGATTGAATTTCTAAACTTGAATTTACAAATTATGAGAAAATCTGAGCTGGTTGCACTCAGTTTTTTCCTTCTTCCTCGTGGCCATATGGAGACTAAATCAAAATATTCTACAGAATAGACTGACTCACATTTTTATCTGGCTCAATAATCCTTCTCTTAGCTTGGAAGAGATATGGCTTCATTCCTACACATTCACACATTTTGTCTGAGGAACACAGTAGAGAATTAACTGCCAAAATATGACTTCTAGATAGCATACCAACTCCATATATTATACAGAGGCGGTGACATGCTCACTCACACTCTGTAAAAGAAACATCCTGGGGGATTGGTGGCTCTGATTCCCTTAGAATGCCATGTGTAAGTGACTACAACAAACAAATCAGTTTATTTGTGCTTTATGTGATAAACTACACCCTTGCAGCTCCACACCAATGCCTCATCTGGTCATCAATGTGCCTGAGATGCTTCTGAACTGTCTTCTGAACATCACTTCAGAAGAGATGTTTCTGAACTGTCTTCATTTTGACATCCATTGTACACTGTTGATTAGTCTATTTTGAATATGCAGTATGTTGTTGAGATTCAAACATAGGGTAAATTCCACAAGTTATGGATCAGTTTCATATAACCTGTATCACAAAGAAGCTTAGAGTGGCATTATGCAAACATGAGTAATGTTTTAGAACAATGAAAGTTAGCTAGGTAGCTCTACCAATTACCTCTGTTGGCTGGTAGTCCTACTGTTTTTCAAAGGCTATAAGGTACGGTCATTATTTTGGCTAAATTAAAAAGAAGCAGGTTGAAGTATCTGATTTCATTAAACCTCTTTCTGCACTCAGATTATCAAAGTGTTTCCTCTTTTTCCACCATGTCAGATTGAGTAGATACATAGAACACTGGGGATATATAATTCAGGGACTGAAGCTGAACAAAACTGAATTTAAAAACAAAGTAATTAAATATTTCTCATTCTAATATTATCAAAGAGGATTTCTTCACAACCTGAATGAGTATAGAATCAATAAAGAATTAAACAACCAGTTACTAATTCTAAATTAGAACAATTGTGATATAGTACTAAGTCAGGATCTTCAACCATGATACATTTAAGTGAGTGTAACTTCTGCTTAATTGTCTATAGGAAGCTGCAGTTTTGACCAGCCACCTGGTGAATGAGGGTGCTTAGTGATTTCTGCACATGCTGGTATCTCCAAATTCTGTTGAGTTTTTTTTCTCTTGAGAAAATGATGCATATTTAAATCACAACTTTCTGTTGTGATTTTAAAAAACAGATATGGTAATGTGTTTGAAGCAGCTTCACCCCACTCTGCAACCAAAAGGCTCCTATAGTGGTTTGAATACAATTTAAATATTAAATGATCATGCTACTAAAAACTGAAAGACAAAAAGATAGTTGGACCCTAAGAAGTGTGATATGGCCACTAGCTGTAGAATACCCTTCTTTCTTTCAAAAAGCATCAGAGAGGGCCAGATTCATTCATGATTTTTCTTATCCTACTGAGATCAGAGCACAGGTCATTGGTCCTATAGACCAATGGTTTCAGATGTTTGGAGCTGTAGTCATACTAGGCCAGACCTAAAGCTGGTATGTCTTGGGAGACTGAAGCATGAAATAACCACAAAATATGATTCTCCATGGTCAAACTTCCTAACCAAAATACAACAGAGTTCTTTGACTGTGTGTTTAACTAAAATGTATCTCACATGATCAAATTAGTGGATCATTTGATTCAGCAGCAAACAGACCTTCTCAAAAAATATCTGGCAATTAAATAATTAGTAACCTTACAATCTGAGGACTGCATTTTTTTTTTTTTTGCAAGCACAGAGATTAGCATTCTTGGCCTTAAAGCCACATCAGTAAGAAAGTTGTGAGAAGAATTAATTACATTTTAGAGTCCCCACGAGTTGAAATTTGAATACTGGGAACAAGAGAAAATGGATATATGGCCCCTCTTTCTACAAGGACCTAACGACCAGATGGGTATGCTTCGTGAAGCTTGAATTTAATGTTTTACTTTACTTCTTTTTAAAAAAAAATGTAAGCTGACTGGTATCATTTGAATGCCTATAAATTTCATAAAATATAAATAAAGTTTTGTTTTTGGCCTTTTAAGGAACATTTTGGGTAAATATACTTCAAGTAAGCTCAAAGAAGGATGAGAACCTGGACAAAGAACTAGAACTTGGGAAAGTACTAGCTTCATTAGGTGACTCAATAGTGAAAGAGACTAATAGTGACTCTGCAATCAGAGATATGATTGGTATAAACCATAATAGGGATATAAACCACAATAGAATATCTAGTGTTGATTGCAACTATGGGTTCTTTAGACCTTCAGTCTCTTATTTTGGAACTGGTTAATTGGAGCTAGATCTTCAGAGATGACTACACTGAAGAAGATACTTGGTTGCACAAAACACAACAAGGAAGAAGATCAGAAGATCTTCCTATCAAAGCCTTTATATAGAACTATGCTCCAAAAATTTAAATCTTAGGCTTCTTCCTCCTGTCTTTCCAGGTCAACAGATATTTGGTCATACCTACAAGACACAGAAGGCATTTAGGATCTGCTGACATAATTATTTGTCTAAGATTGTTTCTCCTGCTATATCTCTAATGCAGGATCAGTTTCCATAAATTTCCAGACTCCAGAAGATTGATAAAAATTGAACTCCAAAGTATCTATAGAATATCAGGTCAAATTTCTACCAGATGAGGATAGTTTCTTTATAAGTAGCCATATCCACATGGCATCAAAACTATGATGTCCTGTACAAGTATATTAAGCATTTGCATGATTATGTGGATCTTCATCAGAGCAATTACAAGTGTAGATAATTTATGAAGGATTTTTGCCTTGCAGTTGAGTTTATTTATGTTTAGTGCTTCTTGAAAAGATCCAACACATTCTAAAGCTTCCAATGTGACCTATGAATAATAATTTGAATCAGTCAGAAAGCCGCAGAAGCTCAGCTGCACTACACAACGTAAGTTGAACAATCTTTCCAACAACAGCGAGGTATGCTAATCAAACTGAGGAGCTGCTAGTGGATTCCAAGTTTATGGGTAAAGCTCAAGAAACTAATTCTCTACAACTAAAGATATGTAGGGGGTTAAGAGCATTTTCTTGGCTATATTAGTAGTTCATTTTAGTATGAATCACACCATTTGTTCAACGGCAAATATAAATCCTGAATACGATTTAGACAGTGTAACAACATATGATTGCCTGTTTATTTCTGGATGTGGATGCAAACAGGATACAATGTGGCAAAATTAATATCACAGTTAACATACATTCACCTACTCATCATTCTGCTTCAATTATCACATACAAATTAACTTTTTGTTTAACACAATAGAACCTTGATATCCATTTACTAAAAAATTGTAATTTCAAATGGATTGGAAGAGGACTAAGGAGGACTAAGGAGGTCAAAACGCAGTGTTAACCTGTGTCTGAAAATCATAATTTGCCTTCCTTTAATTCTCAACTTGTTTTCAGCAATTAGATGATCTGGTAAAAGTAGGAAGGGTAATTTGCAACTTGAATTTGTTTTGATTGCACCTCTAAAACAAAAAGATTTATACTTTCCAACAAAACTTCTAGAATACTTCTTATATGTAATATGTAACTCTCATATATTTTAGAATATTGATTTCTGGGAACTTCCAAGCCTTAAATTATTCTTTTTTTTAATCTCAGCTTTATTATTTTTATAAATAACTCAAGGCAGTGAACACATCTAATACTCCCTCTATCTCCTATTTTCCCCCACAATAACAACCTGTAAGGTGAGTTAGGCTGAGAGGGATTTGAAGTCACCCAGCCAGTTTGCTATGGAGGGAACATCTCCTGGCGATTGCTCCATAAAGTGACCTAGCCAGCTTTCATACCTAGGGCAGGATTAGAACTCACCTTCTCTTTGTTTCTAGCCTGGTGCTTTAACCACCAGGCCAAACTGATTTTCTAAGCCAAACCACAGATCTATATGTGCCTTCTGCATTCTGCACTGAACCCCTTGAGATAAAAAAAGCATTTTGGCAAAAAAATTTGCATTTTGCAAAAAAAATTTGCATTTTGGCAAAAAAGCATTTTGCCAAGAAAGTTGGAATTTGAATCTGGGTTTGGATGTACAGCTAGGGCAACCCATCACTGAGAGAATATTTTTAAGGGGAAAAAAAGCAAGAGGAGAATATAAATCTTCCCCATGAAAGTTTTAAATAAAACTGTTTTTCAAGCTGACTTACTTGTCCAAAGTCAACAATTACAAACTTTTTACATGAGTTAAAAAGTTGGTGCAGTCAAGATATTTTACTTGACCTTTCCAGCTACTTTTCTCATTCTCAATACCTACACAAAACAAATCAGTTCTGTTATTAGTAGCCATGTAGGTAATTAAGATAGCAATAGAGTTTTTTGACTTCTGAAAAGGGCACAGATTAACAAGAAAAACCAAAGTTCTTCCAAACTCATCCCCAATCAATTATGGGTAAGATTAAAAAGACTTACTTTATCTCAGAGATCTTTTCCATAACAGATATAAATCTCTCTTATGCTCAGGTGAAGGATGTGATACAAACATCTGTTTCCAAAGAAACATGATAACAATGCTTTCCAAAGTGAAAAAATAGGAAATTAGGAGAATTTTGCTGGATTAGATTGCTCCTGCTTTTTCATCAGGTAGTAGCTACTAAATTCCCCATCTAATCTCAGTTCACACATCATGGAAAGCCATAATGAGGAAAAGTCAGCCACTATGATACATACATCAAAATTTATGCCTTAGATTATATTAATGCAGCCAGTTGTTAACTCAGCTGCTGAATTAACAACTGGCCATATTAATATAACCTCTTGTATAAATGTAGCCTGGGAGGAAAGGACCATTTTCCATGAAGGATGAGGACACTCACTCATATACAGAACTTCAAGCACACTAGAACTTTAGGATCTGAAAATGTTCCTTTTCAAAATAAAAATAAAGCTACATTATAAAGAAAATTAGCCTTTGAGATAACAGTGCTCCAGAGCATTGACTCATCTTCCCTACAACAACAAGGCAACAGCTGAAAACAGAGCAGTGTCAGGTATGGTAGTAAACAAATCCTATATGAAAAATAAACCTGTGTATTTACAGAGCACAATAAAGCTTTAAGGCTGAGTGTCAGGGACACTGTTTGTATCTAGTCATCTGGCCTCCATTCTAATGCCTTAATAAGATTTCTAAGACTCCTTTCTATCTAGTTTCAGGGTGGATTTACCTACAGTACAGTTCCTTCCTTCCATTGTATCAAGGACAGTTTCCAAAGAACATGGGCTGTTTCTCCAAAACATGAGTTGATTAGGATCAAAGTTCTGCTTCTGAACAGAGCAGAAGGAAGCTGAATGAATTACAAAGAAAAAAAAAAGGCAATGCCTTTTGACATCAAATACCTTCAGTTTAAGAACAATCTTGGTTCAGGTTAAAGCACCAGCAATAAAGTAAAAATAAAATGGACAAAAAGGGAGGACTTCCCAAATGACATGCTGTGCAGTGTTTATACTTTTATGGTCTCCAATATGTTTGAACATCTGTGATCTTAGCTGGTTTGAGTTCCAAGACCCATGGCCAATCCACTGTGGCATGCAGGAGAGATTTCTTCATGCCAAAATAACTCTTAGCTTGCATTCTCCTCTTTCCCCAGAACCACTTTGCTCTTATTTGTCCTTACAACAAATAAGATTTGCATTTTTCTGGGCAAGTTCATCTTTCTGTTCCCAATTCCAGCTTGTGGTCTCAAGGCTTTGGGCTCTCAGGTATACAGCCCTGGGATTTTGAAATCAGCCCACTCCTTCCCTGTCCTGTGAATGAATAACTTTTCAAGGGGGTTAAGGACCCCTTTGTTTGACTAAAAGTTTCATGTAGGATTTGTTTATTTTATCTTACTCTCATTAAGTTTGGTAGCTTTAGTTTAGCATTTGTTGTATATTAATTATGCATGTGCATAATTTTGCAGTATTATACACTATTCCTTTAAAGATGTGTCTTTATAGCAAAATTGCAAAAATATGCAAAAAAATTCTCAAAAAGGCAACTAGACTTTTATTATTTGATATGATCAGAAAATGTTTTGTCTCTTATCCTGGAGACTTCAATTCCATGTAGAAAGGAAAGAGGTGGCAAGGATATATATGTTTCTCACAAGGCAGGATACTGGACACACACCAGAAAAAGTTCTCATGAAACAGGCTAACAGAATGACAATGGGAAGCAATAAAGATTAATTTTGCCCCTAAGGGTCAGTAAAATAACACATCAGAAGACGCTAAAAGGATTTTGTGAAAATGAATCAAAACTGCATTGTAAACAGGAGACAAATTATGTCTATCCCCCCCATTAAGGGAAGGATTTAATGTGTTTCCATAAATTGATTCTTTAAATCCTCTCGATAACCAGTTAGATCCTTTGTCAAGGATCTGGAATTTGCAGTCATCCAAGGAATGTCTCTTGTCTTTAAGATGCAAATAGACTGCAGATGATTCAGATATTTTATCTTGTTGAAATCTTTTATAAAGAGGCTGCTTTGTAAATGTAAAGTTCTGTTAGCTTGCTATGTGGGACACACACACTTTTTCTGGTGTGTGCTCTATATGCTGCCTGATGAGAAACATATATTTTTGCCACCTCTTTCCTTTCCACATGGAATTGAGAAAGTCCCCTAGATAGGAGATGAAATGCTTTCCAATTCTATCAAATAATAAAAGTCCAGTTGTCTTTTGGAGAAAATTTTTGTATATTTTTTGCAATTTTGCTATAAATCATGACCTGGATTAATGAGAATATGCATAGACATGTGTCTTTACTTTTGAATTCTTTTTGTCATCGTTTTACTGGAGTGCTTGTTAAGTCACCCTTCCTTGGGAATCCTACAGAACTCTCAGCAGTTTACCATTTACAGGAATATAAAACATTAAACAATCACAGCCGGCATTAAAATAGTAAAAAATCAGGACTATGGATAGCTCCAAATTTACCCCATTAGCTCTTTCTTTTCTAGTAGAATAACAGATAGATTTATTTAATGTTGAGGCTTCCCAATTTTAAAAAGACTTTGTGTGTTTTGTAACCATAAAATAATATTTAATATAAAAAGGAAAACATGAATACTCAGACAAAACCACACAAGGACAACCCCCCAAATTTTCCAGGACTTTCACAGAGACCCTAACCCCAGGCTTGGAAATGAAGATAGATCTTTAAAATCTTGCAGAAGATTGGAAACATGGAAGCCATCTACATATTTGATATAAATGAGCAGCTCTGCAAAGTCAACTGAAATTTTGTTGGATTCATAAAAGGGTCTCCTTAATTGAGTTTTCTATAGATCCTGGAGGCCCATAATATCTTAATAGTGTGACACTGAACAATCTGGAACATTATTCAGGGAAACCATAGGGTTATCCAATGGTCCCAGATGTCAGCAGTAATTGAGTTTTCTTCCTCGACTGGAGAATTCCTTTACTTCCCATTGAATCACTGCAGGATGTAAAGTGAAGAGCAATAGGGGACAGATACAACTTGGGCATATTATTATTGAATAATATACCACTTTGGATAGTACTTGAATAAGATACTATCAGGGATTTCCAGGGCAATTGGTTAGACTGTAAGAGTGAGAAAACTTCCCAAAAGAAGACAAATCAAATTATGTCCTTAATTCTTTCAAAATCTGTGTGAAAGTGTCCATGAAGTCACCAGGAGTTGAGATGGACTTGAAAGAGACTTTTATTTTTAAAAAATTAGGGACAGCAGTAATAATCTCATCTTATTTACCAACCATGAACAGAAGTTATTTTCTGGTATAATAGTATTTTTCTTTTTCTCCAGTGAGCATACTTTGTGTCCTATAAAACTGCCACAATTAGTTTTCAGAGGACAGGATTCAGCATGACAGATATCAGGCATGAAATCTACTGCTATTCCTGTTGCCAATCAGAAACAGAGCCACTATTTCTTTTTTAAGAAAATGGGAACTTCTGTTATTGCCACTGGGGTGGCTGAAAATGGAATAAAAATGTACATATGAATCCCCACTTTGCTAAAAGAAATCCTGTTTCCTTTATAAACCGAGTGAGAAATTATGTTTCATTTACCCCCAACCTCTTTAGTAGATTGGCCTTGTTGGGTCCACAGGTAGTTTTTTGTACAATATTTATTTATCAATCAAATGCTGCTGAACTCAGAAACAACTCTTGGCAGCTTACAATGCAAATAACGTCTTAAAACAATAAATAGTAAAAGTAAAAATTAATTTTAAAAAAATAAAAAAAAGTTGGAATATATTCTGCCCCAAATAGGCCAATCTTGTGAAAATTCCCTTTGCTCTCTTCACATTTTATCTACTGTTTGGAAATTTTGCTCCATTAAATCCATAACAAACACCAGGATTAAAAGTCAGTCAGTATTTATTGTCCTTAGCTTTCAAGCTTCCCCCTGAAGCTCATCCTCAGAGGATGGAAAAAAACATACAAGTACACCACTGAAATCCACACACAACAATAGTGAACAGAAAGTGATGCCAGGAGCTCTTTAAATAATTAATCAATTTCCTCCTAGTTTAACCTTTTCCTGACTCTTCTAAGTCACCCCATTCTGTTATATATGTTATGCTCATTTACCTTCCTGGCCTGCTTTCACACCCAGGGAAGAGAAGGGGGAAGGGTGATTGTTGCGTGTGGACTGTAGCAGTATACTTGTATGGTTCTTTCCATCCTCTGAGGATGAGCTCCGGGGGGGAGCTTGAAAGCTAAGGACAATAAATACTGACTTTTTACCCCAGTTTTGCTCTGGATTTGAACACAGGTTTGGGAGTTGGATTTTCTTTACCATTCACAATTTTGCTCCAATCAAAATGTAATGATCATGTAAATAGGAAGGGATTTCTTTCTTTTTAAATCTCATTCTCTAATCCCAAAACTATAGCCTTAGGGTAGAAAATGCCATAGCTCTCTCTAGAAGACAGAAAGAGCATTAGATTTATCCAGGAGAATAAAGTGCTAGAATGAAATTCCCATTTCTCTTTTTTTTTTGAAAAGCAATTTTCTAAAGTTCCTGGGACTAATGCAGAGAAATCCCACCACAGCTTTCATCTCTGAGGTACCACTGAAACACACAGAGAAAATAACCAGAGAAAGCAAGGTAATAAAACTGAAACTGTGAAATACTAAATAAATTTATGTCTCATCTTTGTTGAGATTTCTGAATTGGCTACAAATAAGAATTTGAAGATGATTTAAGACTGCCCTCAATGCATCATGGCCAGGGCTTAAAGAAAAGTAAACACATCTGTCTTTTGATGGAATATCTAATGGATAGGAAAGTCTTTAAATCTAAGATAAATACTTCAGCAGCAACAAATATAAAGATGGTAGCCAAGCAAAAAGAAAAACAAGAACATCTAAGAAAATTTTTAAGGGGCCAAAATTTCATTAAATAATCATTGAATGAAGACTCGGAAGATATAGAATAAAAAGCATGGTATGAAGCTCAGATACCATTCATAAAACCCATGGTCCTTTAGAGGATACTGCTACCATAAACTACCATAAATTTAGCCATCAAAACCAATGGTCATGGATAATGAAAAGTGCAATCCAGAAATCTTTAGTAAGTCAGGTTTCCTAAATTTCGCATTGATATATTGTGCCAAATTATATAATGTGTGTTTATTTAATTTTGACTTGGTGAATTTTGTGATGCCTGCTGTTGTGACTTGTTTCTTAAACAAGCCATGATTTATTGCAATGTGTGAAATGATGTTGTGCCTGAAAATTTCAGCAATAAATACTAATCAATAGAAGAGGCTGTTCTTAGCTCAGGGTTCAACTGTGAAGTCCCTACTGCTCTCTGAGCTTGGTTAGTTCCTTGCAGATGCTTCATCATCAAACTTGGTACCATCATCAGTGCTTTGATGATGTTACCTTGTTTGGTAATGAAATGTCTGCGAGAAAACAACCAAACACAGAAATCACCAAGGATCCCATAAATATTAATGTATAGTTTCTCCATACTCATGATTATAGCAAAAGACACAAGAGTCAAGATAATGCTGAAAAAGGCCCATATAGGTATCTTGATAGCGGGCATCTCTGCAAAGGTTTGTCCCAAGTGGCTGGGCTAGTTTGTAAAGAGAAAAACAGCTCTTAGACAGACCTTAAGCTTTAAGGGTACAACCAAATGCTTCAGTCATGACTCCTGAGAAACTGGAGTAACAACCATCCTTTCCATTGCCATAACTTATGAGTCAGATGACATCTAGAGCTCAAGTATTCTCCTAAACTGGAGTCTAACTGGCCATAGGAGAACTTAAACAATATCTGTGAATAGCATTCAGTGTTTTCACTAAACTACTCCAAATTGGATGTTCTTTCTAGAGAAGTCAACTTCATCTTTGTCAGATACAATCATGAGAGATGGAATCTTAGAAAGCTCTGATGTGTTGGCTGGATGTAGCCTTTGCAAGCAGGTGAAGTCAGTTTATGAATGATTCTTCAGAGCACAATCCCACACTTTTCCACCAAATCTTGACTATTGACTTCACTTATCAGCTTCTATTTGGGGTAGGGGTGATATAAGTTCTCACAAGAACCAACTCATCAGACAAATCCTCTTCATCTCATTTGCCATATGTATATTCATCAGTATTATTAGGATTCAGGAAGATGCACTTGGAAGGCATTAATTCTGCTTATTAACATGACAATAACTACTCAGTTGTTAAGTTTAGACAAATGAGAAATACTGTTACGAATTTAGAAATATTTTAACGTGTATTTTACCGTAAACTTGGATGTACTGATGAACTATTACATGGAACAGAATGTGTCAAGATATGATTGCATGTTGGAGGGGAAGAAAATCCATCAAGAGCAACAATTCAAGCCAGAGAAAATTATAAGGAGTTGTATATCAACAATCATATTTAGAGTGAGTCACACAGTACACTAAGTCATAAGGATTTAAAATAATTTGTTTGATTTTTGGCTTAGTGTGTTGTGCCAATCCAGCCATTGCAATTTGTAAACAGGGGTTTATGGCTTAACATATTGTGAAAGCCAACTAAGCGTGAATTATTCAGGAAACAGAGTAAAGCAAGGCATAGGTTAGCATGATGTAGACAACCAATGTTAGTCTGGAGGCGTGTTAATTTCTTTCAAGCCACATTCAGAAAAGAATTATCACTGTTTATAAATCTCAGCCCAAATAAAGATTAATTTTATAAGTCCCTCATTTCCATATTATTGGCTTCAAATAAAATCCAAGCCAAAGAAGAATTCTTGGTTTTGCTCCTACTCTTCCTGCCACTGCCTTCTATCTCCATTACCATCTCCTGGGTCTACCCCTGCTACTGAAGCAACCAAAGTGCTTTTTCTTCTCTGCTTTTGAAATATTTGCCATAGGATGAGCAGCCATGTAGGAAATGCATGGGGAGAAAGGGAAATGTTTATCTTTCATCTGTTGCTGACCCCCAACTCACTGTGCCTAAAATGTACCTTTTCTACCTACTCACCTTCACTGCGATTGTCACCATTGCAGAATTAAGGGAAGGGAAACAAAGGATATAAACAGCCCTAAAAGGCAAGAAATGCTGCACAGACTTTTTTCTTTTCTTTCTCCACTGCTTACTATTTTTCTTCATTATCTTTATGTTTTTATGGTTTTTACTTTGTTAAGAATGTCTTTAATAAAAATTATTTTTAAAAATACACCACAAACGAGCACTTAATAGAGCAGCCATAAAGGCCTTGGAAAAGATACTCAAATGCCATGATGCATCTATACTTACAAAGACTGGAATCATGTAAGCCATGACATTCCTTGTGGTACTCTATGGAAACAAAAATTGGACTTTAAAGAAGCTGGAGAGAAAGAGTATTGATGCTTCTGAATATTGGAGAAGACTCCTGAGAATACCATAGACAGCCCAGAAAACAAATTGATGGATCATTGAACAAACCAACCTAAAGTTCTCACTTGAGGTACAAATGCTTGAATTATTTTACTTCAAACACATTATGCAAAGACCGAACTCTCTGGAGGAGGTGCTAATGTTAGGAAAGATGGAAGGAAAGAAAACAAGAGGATGACGAGCAGTAAGGTGGCTTACAGTTACAACGGTGATGAATTTGAGATTTGAAAGAACAGGTTAGGGATACATGGTCATGGAGAAAATCTATGTGGTCGATAGGAGTTGAAAACAGCTTGATGACACATAATCATTCAGGCAATCAAAAGAAATTTAAGAAAAAGGAACTACCAAGACACATATCCCATTGCTGCTGTTGCTTTTAATAGTAACAATGATATCATCACTTATCACTCTGTGTTGAGCTTCTCAGGGAAGATCACGATTAAATAATTAACAGACAAAAATCTGAAAAAAGACAGAATATGGCCCAACTGTTAAGATGCCTTCTTTCTTCCCTACCCTCCTTGGGGGACATGATAGCTCTTTTCAAGTATCTAAAGAGGTTGGATTCAACAGCCTAAATGAATCCTGCCATATGCCTGGAATTGATAAGATCATAAAGCTGTGAAACCCAGGCAGTTCCAAGGATCCAAATGACTTTATGAACCACTGTCTTTAATGATAGCAGAGTATTACTGCTCACTACAAACTAATTTGCATACTGTGTGTAATCACAGGAAAAAGAAGCAAATTAGTTTTCTTATAAGGTTGTTTTCCAGCTGTTTTAGTACAGGCAATATTCTTCCAAAGCCACAAAACTGAACGCTGGGAGACGTGGAGGAAGATGGGCAAAAAGAGAAAACATCTTGGATATCTGTGTAATTTGGAATGTAAATGAGATAGAGCCTCCTATATTTATTTCCTCACTCTTTAACTGCATTTATTACTTAGCAAAGGGCATTAATGCACTTTATTACATGAAAAGAGTTTTTTTGGGGGGGGAAGGAAAGGAACAAGAGATTTGATTTGAAATGTTTTGCTGTGTGTATATTACATATGCATGTAATAACCTTAAGGGTCTCCAGATGAACCAGAAGCAGGAACCAGAAGAGATCTATTTGCTTATTTCATGCAAGCAAAGTGTCAATCCTTCTCAACATAGTTGTAGTCCATCTGGATAAGACTAAGATGCCATCTGGTCTAGCATTCTGTGTTAGATAGGGAAGCCAGTTCAGATACATGCTGGAACCTGACCAACATGGGCTTCCATTGCTGCTTTCTGGGATGCAGAACACTGTAAACACCCAAATGAATGAGGTACCCAGGACCTTTTTCAAAACTGTTTAAACTAGTGATCAGGAGGACAACAAATTGATATTGTTAGTGCTTTGTAAAGAAGGATTACCTTTTATCTGTCCTGAAATTTCCTTGCATTATTTTCCACTGCATGAGTCAGTAGTGATGTTGGATGGAAAAGAGAAAACCTCTCTGTCCACCTTTTCCACAACTTACATATTTTTATATACCTTACTCATGTTCCCCTTCACTAAAAGTAAAGTTTTCCCCTGCCAATTGTGTCCACCTCTAGGGGGCAGTGCTCATTTCCAATTCACAGCAGAGGGAGCCAACATTATCTGAAGATTCTTCCATGGTCATGTGGCTGGCATGATGATACACCAAGGCACATGGAAGGTTCTTACCTTCCCACCAATTTAGGCAGTACTATTTGTCTACTTGCATTTTTATATGCTTTCAAGCTGCTAGGTTGGCAGGAACTGGGGTGAATAACAGGAGCTCACCCCATTACACAGCACTTGGGTCTCAAACTCAGGCTGCCAACCTTCCAGCCCACAAACCCAGTGTCTTAACCACTTGGCCACTGAGCCCTCTTGTTATAAAGGAGGATGACAGCATAGGCTCAGTTTGTCTGGACAACCAGGAGATTGTGAGTTCTCGTCCCACCTTAGGCATGAAAGCCAGCTGGGTGACTTTGGGCCAATCAACAGAAGATGATGAGCTACTTAGTCCTGCCTTAGGCAGAAAAGCTGACTGGGTGACTTTTGGCCAATCACTCTCAGCCCAACCCACTTCACAGAGTTGTTGTGGTGGGGAAAAGAGGAGGAGGAAAGAGTATTACTGTAAGTATGTTTTTTGCTGGCATGAGTTACTTATAAAAGTACTAAAGGTGAGATTTTAAAAAATCTAATAAATAAACTACTCCAGTTCTATGACTATTTCACTTTTTGCCTTTTCCCACAATGTAGTGTCATGCGGAAAATTGGATGGGTAAGCACGACTTCCTTCTTGCTTTGCTTTAATATTTTCATCCTGGCTTGGGTAGTGGGGAACAAACAATACTGAAGTAGTGATAACTTCCACATTTCCATTGTTGACATTGGAAGAAATAGAAACTGGTTATCGCAACACAGAGCAAGACTTCTAAACTGGATTGCTTGTGTCAGGGGAACAGGATCATTGTGTTTGTGAGTGAAGACATGACTATGGTGTATAATCAACTCAAAAAGAAAAATGAAAAATGAATATGGACAACAGCATCAAAATTGGCCTGATTTCCCTAATGATCCAGAATTATATCATTATGAGCGTTATTCTCACAATTCTAATCCTGATGTCAGTTTTTCATTACATGCTGACTCTGGTTCAAAGTGATAACTATGGAAATCAACTGCCTTGTACTATATCTTGTGCTTAAATCTAGTAAAATGGAAATGGTCTACTAATTCTCTTAATAAATTTAGATATGGGATTTTGTTTTCCCTCAGCAAAATCTGTCTTTGATTAGCTAACGAAGTGCCTTGAAGACTTGCCAAGCTAATTCTGCTGAATGATGCTGAATCAGAGCCAGCAAGATGAAACATTTCTCTTTAATTAGCTCAGAATGGAATGTGAATTAAGGCCTTTGAGATAGCCTTCAGTATGCAGAGAAGGGCACAGAGTGTAAAATAGGGTGCAAAACTTGACATACTACAAGAATCCTGTCTTCTTTCTTGTTCCATACTCTGAATGGGACCAGTGAGGTCATGAGACGAGTCATAAATTATCTAAGAGGAGTGAAGCATTATTTCAAATATTTGCAATTGCTATTTGATCTGGGTGAGGAGAAACAACCATCAGCTTAGCTGAAAAGTAATCCACCTGAGACTCTTCTCTGCATTAAGTGGCATGTGTCAGTGACAGTGACTCTGAGAGAGACATATGACAGAGATGCAAACCAGTTTCTCCACAGACTCAGTTAACATAATTTCATATGTCATCTCCCTGAATGGATTCTATTCTGCCTTATAAGGATGAGCCCTGTAGGAATCAGCCTGGGTTAATTTTGCACTGGAGATTGAGATTCAAAGGGGACACAATGTGATTTTGAGTTGAGTTAGCAGTGTGAGATACAAGCACAAACAGTTTGATCTAACAACTTCAGGAATTCAAATTTGATTTTTTTTTAAAAAAGAGAGAAGTTCATCCATAGGCTGTAATGGGGATAAAATATCTGCAGCTGCTTCATTGTGGGAGACACAATTGGATGAAAAATAGCAGGGATGGTGGATTCTTGAAAGGATGTTAATCGTGTCAAATTTCAGCTAGATAGCTCTTGACAGGTTTCAAAAAATGTTTCTGAAAGCTTCCCCTGTGTCTATTTTAAAACCGAGCTCATTGGAGTGGGCAAAAGACAGCTCCATCAACCTCCAAATTATCCAGCAAACCACTGATAGAAAACCTCAGTTGAACCAATGCACGAAGTGCCCCCCAAATGAAGTTGAACTCAACTCCATGAACAAGTCAATATGGTTTCTTAGCAACAGTATATACATGGTTTCCCATTGCCATTTTCAGGGATTTTGTTTTTTTTTAAATTCTCAGTCTATCCTACAGTTCTGATATTTTCAGGTAATCTCCTACTCAAGTACTAGCCCGACCTGACCTTGCTTTGTTCTTCAAATCCGCCAAAGTTGACTAGGTTCTGCCAGTGTGTTGAAGGAAAGTTTGATATTCTAATAGAAATATGTTGAAAAGAAGGAAGGGGAGAAGAATGAATAAATCATCAAGGGAGGACTTTCAGAACAAAATCCTTAGTCCTGAGAAAATGGAAATCACAAAAAAGAAACTCAAAATAAATCCACCTTTCTTCATTATAAGGTGGGACAAAGAAAAATGTGGATGGGCTTTCATGTTTCTGTTACCCTAAAATAATAGAGAGCTTTTGGGAATCCCTGCTGTGCCTACATTGAAGGACTGACAAAAATCTACTTTAACAAATAAGCTCTTGCATTTCTATTTGCAAAAGTGGTACTAATCTTGGCAAGATAGTTAATTGGCTGAAATACCCTGGCACAAAGAGATTCAGTGCCACAGAAATTGGCTTGTTGTGGAGAAGGAGGCAGGCGTATTAAAAATGGCATTTATGACTTTGCAATCCTGCGTATTAAAAATAGTGCATGCTGGGGTCACCACCTACCTTGGCACCCTGTAACTCAGTGTCAAGAGTTTTAAACTAATCCAAATCACACCAAATTTAAGAGTAAAGTTTGATCCATATTCAGTCTTGAAAGTTGAACTGAACTCCCTATTGTGTTCCCAGAAGCAGCCCAGAAATGTAACTTTATGTTAGTACAAGAAAACAGAGTTAAGGTTTGTCGCTGGCCAATCCAAGAAGCTGAAAGTAAATGAATCCCAAATTAATGATAAGGCCACTCCAAAATAGTTATGATACAGATTTTAGTGAAATGAAAAAATTCTCAATAACAGTAAGATCCAATATTGTAGCTCAGGATTGAACAGTGGGGTCCTTGATGCTCCCTGAGTTTGGTGTTTTTCATGCAGACCTTTCAAGTAACATCAGCTCTGCTAGGTTAGCTTAACACTGATGGTGTTACCTAGATGTGCAATGAAAGGTCTGTAAGAAAACAACCATGGTCAGGGAGTACAAAAGACCCCACAACAGAACGATCTTCACAAAAGAAAGATCTCCATTCCCTCCCCTTTAACATTCTCAATGGAAGGGAAGCTATAATATTGTGTATGGTCCCTACAATCCTCCAAAGGGCAAGCTGTTCAGTTGCTAAGTCGTGTCTGATCCTGATCAGTGACCCCATGGACCACAGCACACCAGATCTTAATATCCTCCACTGTTCTCCCGGATCTCACCCAAATCCGTATCCATCATGTCAACGATGTTATCCAGCATCATTTTCTTTTCCAATGAGTCCTCTCTTCACATTAGGTGCCCAAAGTGGCACAAGACCTATAAAATCTACAAGGTACTTGGCAAGAGGAATATTTCTGAAGCCACCCAATTCACTTCACTTCATTGAAGAGGACCTTTTGCTTACTAACTGCTATGAAGGGCTGATTCAAGCAAAGCTTTGTCAAACCAAAGTACCCCTCTGAAGCTTAGCACAGCCATAATAAGGAGTGTCCTTCACCCTCCCTCTGAAACCCTTGTATTTTTGATCAAGTTTTTTGAATTCTAAGCCCGAGAAAACAATGAGCCTGTTTTGGCTGATAAAACAAAGTAGATCTATTCTGATATTGTCCAAGTTCAAGCTTTAAGACAGGATTCCCCTGAAGGACAGGTCATTGAGATCCAAGCAAAGGCACCATTAATCCACTGATTTAATTTTTCTGAATTCTGACATGATTTATGTTTTGCTCTTAAGTTAGTATTTCATCAAACCTCATGGCTTGCTCCTAGATCTTGCCTCCTTCTTTGTTTGTTTTGCTTTGTTTTCATCCTTAAATTCTGATTTTTTTTTCAAAACTCCTGGTTTATTTTTGAGTCCAGACTTTCTGTTTACTCATCCCTTCCTATTTATCCTTTTTTCCTAATTGGGAGCTTGATTCTCAACCTCCCTTCAGGTTTCTTTTTTAGGAGTTTTAGTTTGCTTCTTGACTATGTCTTCTTATAATTCTCTTCCACGTTTGATTTGTTTTACATTTACCCATACCTCCCAAATTGCCTTTTAGTTCTGTCTTATTCTTTGGCCTTGACAGCTAGTATTATCCAGCTTCTGATTTCTAATTCACTTTGGCCTGCTACTCCTTGCCCCAGGCATGCTGTTTTCTATTCCATAACCAGGACACAAAGAAACTGTGATTCATGCCTTGCCATGAAAGCATGCAATTGATAAATTTTGGATCTTGACTTATTTCAAGGATTTAGATAAGAATAGAGCTACTGCATCTCCTGTCCAAAGGATGGTAGGCATCATACCCCAAGAACAAAGAAAGACACGTAGACTTACTTCTGAGCAGTTTCCTTTATTGTTCCTCCCTTGTAGACAGAAATCTTGTCAAACTGAAACTATTTGTATCACTAAAGATATTGTCTGAGAATTGATAGGGAGGAGCTATCTTAATTCTCATTCTCCCAAATAAATTATCAAAGTTTCACTGCCTCTTTGCCCTCTGAAATGCAGCCCATGCCTCCTGGGAATCCAGACTACATTCCACCATAGCAGGCTCTATTTTGTATGGTCTGGTCATCTTCTTCTTGTGCCTACTCTGTCTCAATTTTTTTTATCAGGGTTGATTCCTTTGTCTCTTACTGCTCCATGTGTGTCATTAAAGCAAAACTGAGAGTAACTTGGATGATTCTTTGATGATAAAACATCTGAGTATCTAAGATGCATATGTACAAAAAAAAAGGGACAATGAAATGTTCCACTTAAGGAATATATATTTGTCACTTCATGGGGAAAAAAAATTCCATACTGTAGTCATTGGTACAATTACGTTTGCTCATTTGTTTTTAAAATAAATTTTCTAACTCCAGCTGGTGTACCAGACTCCTACTGGTATATATAATGAAAATTGAATTACAGAGTTATAATATATGATGGGGTGAGCCATGTGGGAACACAAATGCAAAGTGTTCAAATGTAATTTACATTAGCAGGGAAAACAATTTTTTGGAAGCAGTCTATATCAGACCTTGCAATGGTGGCATACTTTATTATTTTTGCATTTTTAAAAGCCGTATTCAGAAATTATCAGGTCCAAAACCAAGAATGACACATGGCAGTTCTTCAAAGCAGAGTTCTTTATTATTTCATACCTATAGGCAAAACTTTTTCAGACTGAAAACTCTTACTAGCTACAACATACTCTGTAAACTATTAGAAAGGAGCTATCCTCACTCTCTTTCTCTCACTTGTGATCTCTGAGCTAGATTGCCTCTTATTCCTCTGAAATGCACGTCCCCTCTTGTGAACAGTCACCTCCTCACTACATTCCAACACATACATTTTATTGTATTGAAGAAGATTGAGATAAAAAAGTAAACTGTGCCAAAAACCCTTGTGGAGCCCCAGTAGCCCTCATCACATTTACTCTTCTCTTTGATCTCTACAACCTCACCACAAAAGCCAAAGGAAATTGTACTTCCATTTATATAACTCTCAGTTTCGCTGTCACTTTGATCTAGGATCCCAAAATCTTGCTGATAGTCATAGTCATATTCAAATTAAAATAACACACTTCTTCTTATGACTTTCTTTTACAGGAATGGTCAACTTGAGGACTTCATAAAGCTCCAGTTCAATTTTTTACATGTTTTCCCTCCCTTCAACAAAACACTAGTTTTTACTGGCACAAGTTCAGTCAAGGCAAATCTGTGGACAGAATTCACCATTTCATTTGTTAGAATGAATTCTAGTTCTTGAGAAGCCACCATGGAAGACAATGATTGCTTTTCTGCCCTATCTGTCAGGCTTTCTAGCAGCACAAAGATGACAAGATGTCTGAACTGATAAGCATATATGTAGGATTCTTCTAATTCATCCTAAAAAATGAAGTTGACACATGACACACCTTGCATAAATCATCCGGCAGAGGATACTTCTTCTATGTGCTCCACCGTTTCTTCATATTTATGGATAAGAGAAAAGGACTGAAGGCTTCTTGCTTGGATTTATCTTTCAGAAAGAAATTTCACTTCAGGCCAATCAATTTTCCAATATCCCAACTTTTTACCCACCTCTCTGCAAAATAAGCACACATTCAGCTCTTCCTAAAAACACAGTGTCAGGACTCAGAAGCTGATTCCTCGTCTGATGTGAGGTCTAATACTTATAAGACAGGCAAGTCAATAGCCTGGATTATAAGAAAGCAAGAGTCCTCGAGCCCTTTGCAAGCAGGGAATCTTCTCCCCCCATCCTCTCAACCCGGCACTTCTAAGAAAGGGAGGATTCATCAAAATATCTAATTAAATACATGACAGATGGTAGATGAGAGCATTTTGTCTCAGCCCTTCCATTCTCTAGTACTTCACAATCCTAAGAGTCCAAAATATGAATTAATAATGATTCCAAGACCTTGATACATCCCAACTAATGACAGCCAGTGATAGAAGGAGAGAGATAAAGATGATAAAAATGTGTCTTTGAATTGCATTGAAGGGACTGCCTTATGCATTCAACAGAATCGGCTAGATAAAAAATGTTCCTGCATATCATCTCAGACTGCACTGGGTAGCTGGGCATTGGAGGTGCTGGTTTGTGTTTTAGTGTGCTCTCAAGTACAAAATAAAATAAAATTGTATAGGCTGGTTTGATGATTTACTGAGGGCGTCTACATCCTGTTCTCACTTACACTGCAATTATTAATTCAAGTGACTGACAAACACATTGAAAGAAAAAAATAGTAACAATCACATTAACCAAATAAAAGCAATTGCAATGAACACAACGAACACATAGATAAAGAATTGTCAATTAAGTCTGTAACAATCAAATTCTTGTTGAACAAGAAATGTCTTCAGGTGGAGTCCAGCTAGACCGCAGATTTGTTTTTTTCAGTCTGTCTCCCAGTGTTTCAAACTATGCTTTTCATCAGCAGCACCAGAAATCAAAATCTGGAGGGACTCCAGACTGGGAGGATTTGTGTAGAAAATGCTTGACCATTTTGCATTGACTAAAGAAAGGTTCTTCTGCTTCCAGTCCAGATCAGTTAGAGGGGATGCATTTAATCTTAAATGTAGCATGAGAATAATTTCTCACAATAAGAAGTCTAGCAGCAGTTACAGAAACAGACTCAGGAAGCCCCTTTCACAAAGGACACAAGCCCCCTCTCCTTGCAGTGGAAAGACATCAAGAAAACAGACCACAGTTTGCTGCCTCAGTTATTCCAGCAGTAAATGGTTTCTCACGAGTAGACAGTATTATAAACTCTGGCTTCACTTCCTACATTCATAGGTCCCACAAATCTTGCTAATTTCATTCTCCCACTGTACACTTATTCAGCTGGGGGTGTGGGGACACTTCCCACTGCTCAGAGGTTCATTTCAGGATTCATGTCTTGGCAGTTGTAGAACTTTTGGATGTAGCAAGACACTAAATAGGAGAGGGTTGGTTTAGGGACTGATTTTGTTATTTAATTTTCTAACTTTGATTGTTATAATAACAGGAATATTGTTTCAAAGATTTTCAAGATGCTATTTTGATATCAGTATGAGTCCTGTAGAAAGGAAAATATATATATATAATTCCAGGACACTATCTCAGTCTTGCAAATTACCTAGAGATATGTAACTTTTAATAGAAGATATTTAAACTTAGCAGAGGGGTAATATGAGAAAATATATGTCTCTTGTCAAAAGAAAGAGCAGTTCATATTCTGATTCTTCTCCTCAATCCATTTTCCTTCTCATGCTCAGCAGGTAAATCAAATAATCATTTTAGTGATTGTGTTATGAAAGTCCCCATTTTATTTAAGCCTTGAAAATTGCAAACCATTTACCTGATATCTTTCTAAAGAAAGGTCAGAAAAGACCAATGATAACAGTGCATATATGTGTGTGTATGCGTATATACAGCTATTTTATGCACCTTTTAAAAATGATCTCAGTTAATGCATTAACCTCAAGTGCCAGGGGCCAAAACTCTTCAGAGAATATCTCTTCTGATGGCCCCATTGAAATGATCAGGAGACTCAGTGAAGCATGGCAGTACTTCAGTGTAATTCTTATTCATTTCAAATGAGTGGATCTATCCACCTCAAAAGAGGGGGAAGGGGGGGGAGGAGGAGGAGGAGGAGGAGGAGATTAATATGATGTGGTGGATAAGGAGCAGGCTAAGAAACCAGAAAACTGTTAATCTTCCTTTCAGCATGAAAGCCAACTGGGTGACTTTGGACCGGTCCTACCTCTCAGATCTATCTTCAGTATGTTCTAGCTCCTCCTAGAACTCCTCCTTCATATATGGCTCTTCCTTCATATGTCCTCTTTAAGTAAATCTCAAACATGTCCTCTCACTCACTCATTCAATGGGGCTGAATGACCTCAGTGAAAGATATAAGGGTGCTGATGTGGGAGAAGAGGCCATAAAAGAGTTTGAGAGCTAGTTTGGTATAGTGATTAAGATGCTGGCTTGGAAACCAGGAGATTGTGAGTTCTAGGCCTCTCTTAGGCATGAGTTGGCTGGGTGATTTTGGCCAGTTACTCTGTCTCAGCTGAACAGGGTTGTTGTGAAGAAAATCAGATGCAGGAGAATTCAGCAAGTTCACCACCTTCTTTCTCTCTCATATACTCTCGTTTACCTATTGAATGAATGAGTGAGAGGAGACATGAAGAAGGAGCCAGATAGCTTGAACATACTGAAAATATATCTGAGAGGTAGGCCTGGCCCAAAGTTATATGTATAAATAAAATCCTGAAGCAAAAGATTGAATTAATCTTGACTATGGATTTACTGACTGACTGACCTGGCACGACTTGCCAGTTCGATCGAGGAGAACTCTGGATCATGTCTGAGTTGGAGACAATAAACCTATTCTCAACATTCTAATATGCTTACTGTCTCAAAAAGGTCATTGAGATGAAGATGTTGCATTGGATCTCTGGCATCACGTGCTACAACCATGTTTGCAACAATGACATTTGTCAGAGTTACAGGGTCTCTCCAATCGCTGACAAGCGATGCAAATTCCAGTTGTGATGGTATGGGCACATCCTTTGTGCTTCCAAGACACTTGCCAAGAAAGGCCTCCTCCTAGAGGTCAGCAGCAAGTAGCTGAAGGGTTGCCCAAAGCAACATTTCACACATTGCATAAAGACCTAAAGATTGCTGGAGCCCACCCCAACCAGGTCTATGACCACATCAAATTTGTGCAGGACAAATGCTAAAAAAGAAGAAGAAATAAGTTCAACCATGGAGAAAGTTCATCCATCAATGATAGATTAAAGGCCTGGACCCCTTTCCCAGAATCTCTAAGTAGACTTTGGAGAGGCTTTATAATGAAACTAGATACTGCTAGGATATAAATGAATACATTCTTAACTATGTTCTTAAGATGTTTATTTTATTAATTTATTTAGCTGCCCAACTTAAACACAGTGATTTCGAGTTCAGATTCAGAGACTTTATTGGCTAAGCATGGTTAGAAATGCAAGGAATTTGATTCCAGTACTCCAGCAGCTCTCAGTATACTTGTAAGAGAATAGTAATAAAGTAAAATAATGACATAAATAAATGAAATGATGTATTCGGCAGTAAACTATGCAGCCAGTAGAAAAGGAATATAATAGAGTATAGAATTAGAACCACAATATATTGATTAGTGTGTATACACATTAGATAGGCCTTCTGGGTTAATTTAGAGTTCTTTGTACTTTGTGTCCTGTCATATAGCATGAGTCAAGCATTCAGCTGAATGATGGCATGCGGGGAAAAACTGTCCCTGTGTCTGGTTGTTTTGATGTGCAAAACCCTACAGCACCATTTAGAAGGAAGAGGTTCAAACAATTTATGTCCAGGTTG
>JANHZU010005808.1:60169-75391 GCA_032468055.1 Acrochordus granulatus | reverse complement strand
GTGTAACTAAAAAGCAAAATCCATTAAAAATGCAGGCCATGAGATGAAGTCTTCATTGAAGCCTGAAGCCTGCTAGAATTAAAATTCTTCTAGTTTGCAGCATGTACAAGAGAGATTCATATTACCCTTAACAAATGGTCATGCCTTAGATAATATGTCCCTGCTGCAAACAACATAAAGTTTTGGCTTGCTGCTCAGCTCCTATCTAGCCATATCCCCCGACTCCAGAAATCTGGCTTCATAAAGCCATCTGGACCATTTCTGAATGATTCCTTTTTTAATGCCAATTGATTGTGTTGTTTATTTCATTCCCATCACCCTGGCCTGAGTTCTAAATTCACTTCACTTTGCCTCTTAGAAGTTTTGGTCACAATGATATTGCTGCAGGCTTAAGGTAATGTAACTGATTTTGGTTCGGACCAAACATTTCCCATCGCTGCATTATGACTCAGGGAAGAAACGAATGCAGAATGTATAGTGAGGATGAATGATACGAATTGGGCTTTTGGCTGGCATACCAACAGCTACTCTCCTCCCAAGGGGAGGCAAGACCAGGACAAAACTTTGCGCAGGACGAGCAGAAAAAGCACGCTTTCATGCCCAAGGCAGACCGAGAACTTACCATCTCCTGGTTTCTAGTCTGGTACCTTCACCACTAGACCAAACTGGCTCTCGGTGCCAGTTTCCAGAGGCTAATAGCCCAAAGCCAGCAGAGCCCGCCGATACTCGGACAGCTTGTCTTTCTAGCTCTGCTCAAAGCCAGCTCCAGACCTCTTTAAATCAGTCTGTCCGTAAAACATGCCTTCTGGATCCTGCCAATTGAATTACTTGTCAAAAATCTTGTGCCACAATATGTTCCGGGGAGGGGGGGGCTAATTTGTTGGGTTTTGGTTGCCATGGTGACAGCCACATCCCTGCTTTCCCCAAACCGTCACCGTAAAACAATGACAAAAAAAATGAGATGCTGATGTAAAGTGATTCATTATGGGACTCTTTCATTTCTTGCTTCCCTTACTACCTTGTTCTCTTGAAATATGTCCCTCTTACGCAAAGGCAACTCCTTCTTCTAAGATCAACTCACTTGTCAAGTTTCTCAATAATGTTGACCCCCTCTGCACCTTGTATAAATTTATAACTACCACCTATGTTTAGGGGAGGAGGAATAGCCAGAATAGGTTGTCATGGTAATATTATGCCAAGAATAATAAAACACACATGCACACACAATTCCACAGTACTGTGCTTAACTCCTTTCAACAAATAAAAATGTGAGCGGAAGGAGGGAACCAGAGAGCAGCTCGCATAGTCAGGATTCATGGCATTATTTATTTAGAAACTGTCATCCAATATTTATTTATATTCCACACCACAACCTGGGTAATATCTATTGTTCCATTTTTGCTAACAATTAGAGAAGCACCTAATAAATAAGATATCTACTTGGGAAGGGAGGACAAAAATAGTTGGAATTTGTATTTGACCTCATTTGTCACCAACCATTGGCAATGCTAAGCATTGGATATTATCTGTGCAGACGTGACTTGGGAGTCTTCCTCCTTTTGACAGGGATTAATTCTGCAGGCTCTCATGTCTGTTCCTTATTTTTCATCTCAGTTCATCCATATAGCTTAGCGAGCACCAACTGAGTTAGGTTTATGGAGACAATATATCCTATCTTAATGAGCCTGCATGACCAGCTTTGAAAAAACTACAGTAGCTCAGTTAGATAGGAAGTCTAGCCAAGAAGAGAATAGACCAATAGAAGAAAATATTTGTAGCTCAGGGTTGAACTGTGGAGTCCTTGGTGCTCTCTGAGCTTGAGGCACTAATGATATGACCTAGTGTGGTAATGAAATGTTTGCAGGAAAGCAACCAAGCTCAGAGAACACCAAGGATTCCACAGAAGAGAATATTGATAGTTTGGGTAAAGTTCTTGGTGCTCTCTGAGTTTGGTTATTTTCTTGCAGACGATTGATGTTGATGATGCACTGATGACGTTATCTAGTTGGATAATGAAATATCTGCAAGAAAACAACCAAGCTCAGACAGCACCTAGGACCCCACAAGACAGAAGAGCGATGCTTCCTTCATGAGACAAACCCTATTGCAGTTTGACATAAAAGGTACGATTTTTCCATTCACATTTTATTTTCTTCCTCCAAGTAAATAAAACAGAACAAATTATAAGTGTACATACATTTCAAACATTCATGTACACCGGACTCGAAAATCTGATAATATTCAAATCTTAAGAGCATGGGGATAATGCAGCCTAATCATGTGCACTCATATTTCAGACTTCTATGCTTACTCCATAGAGTATAGAACCGTATATACTTCTGCATAAATGCCATTCAACCAATGGGCCAAAGAGATGGTTTCAATGGAAATCAATCATGTTTTTTACCACATTGAACTCACCACACCACTCCACTGTTCTAATCTCCATCCAAATAATATTATGTATTTCAGGAGTCCTAAATCCATCAGTATGCTTCATATTCACTATTCATCAGTATATTCATCAATATATATATTCACACAACATGGATGCCAAATTCATTCATTTTCTGGCTTCAACAATGTACTGGACCCTAAGCAAAGAGATTCTGCATAACAACCTAAACCATAAAAAATTAGCCAAGCTTAAACCTAATTAAACTTAATTGTTATTTGAGCATACTTGCTAGATTTTCCACTAACGAAGTTAAGAAAACACAGCTTATGTGTAGCAATATTCCTGTGGATATAGAGAGGACATAAGCCATCTTGGATTATGTATAGTCCTCTGTAACTTTCCATAACTCAGCACAAAGTACAGAACTTAGCCTAAAAGCCACAAAGAAGAAATGGTGGAACCAAGGGTTAGAATCTAACACTACCCCTTCATTGCAAGACCAAGCTAACAGTCGTGATATCTACTGACAAAATATAGCATGAGCTTTCCTGCAAAAAAACAAAGAAAGCTGAAAGGATTGATCCCAATTTGTGAAAACCTCAAAAAGAAAAGAGAGAGAATTCAGATTTTTTGAAAAGAATGAAAGAGAAGCATCAGAATTCTGTTACCCAAATTTGCCATTTTGTTCACTGAAATCTGCCCTTTCTAGATTTTTTTGTGATATCAGTTTAAAACATGCAAAAAAAAAGTTAATATGAGAAGCAAAGGTGCATTAAGATACACATTAGAGAAAAATATACACAGAACCTATTTCATGGTGTGAAAAAAACTGCAGAGCAGGAAGTGTATGAAAATAAAAATTTCTATTGATTTGTGAGAGTAAATAATATAAATAGAAACAGGGGCCCAAGGAAATACAGAGTTACGTTAGAGAAACAAAAGAAATGAATTTGATAAATTTCTCCATTCTTAGGCAAGAACAGAGTGAGAAGTCAGTGACATCCAAAACTCAGCTGCTTCTTTGAAGAACGTAGATGACCAACTCTTCTTCAAAGAAGATCTTTTTCTAGTTTCTTATAAAGGTGAGGTAAAAAGCAACAGTTTCCTCTTTCAGTCGTGCCTGACTCCAGAGGGCAGTGCTCATCTCTGTTTCGTAGCTGAAGAGCCAGCGTTGTCCAAAGGTGCTTCTGTGGTCATGTGGCCAGCATGACTATATGCCATGGTGCACAGAAAGCTTTTCCACCAAAGGTGGCACCTATTGATCTACTTGCATTTTGCATGCTTTTGAACTGCTAAGTTGGCAGGAGCTGGGGCAAGGAACGGGAGCTCACCCTGTTATGTGGTGCTTGGGTCTCAAACTGCTGACCTGCTGACCTTCCAGCCGACAAGTCCAGCATCTTAACCACTTGACCACTGCACCTAATCTTTAATGAAGACATTTCAGATTCAGTTTTAAAACACTCTTTGTACTAACAGGCTGGATGGGAGGTCACCAAACGATTTCCAACCTTCAGACACTGCAATAACTAATAGCAGAGGGAGACAGGGGCAGTTCGGGGAGATAAGGGTTCACCCTGGAGAACTGAGAAGAGAAGCATTGCAATTCTGCTTGTTATTCAACATTACCCCTAAGCATTCTTCGACTGCATGCAAATGTAGCAGGTAAGGGTTCCTATTCATCACTACTGCTGCAGGAGCTTTGATTACAGGTAGTCCTCAACTTGTAACTTGTAACCATGTATTAAGCAATCATTCAAAGTTACAACAATGGCACTGAAATAAATGATTAACAACCAGTCTTTACACTTATGACTGTTGCAGCATCCCCATGGTCACTTGATCAACATTTGGTGCTTGGCAACTGGCAGGTATTTATGATGGTTGTGCTGTCCCAGGGTCATATGAACACTATATGCAACCTTCCCAGCCATCTTCCAACAAGCAAAGTCAATCGAGGATTCACTTAACAATTGTGTGATTCTCTTAAGAAATTTAGTGATTCCCTTAACCATGGCAAAACAGATCCTAAAATGGGGCATGACTCATTTAACAACCACCTTGCTTAGCAACAAATATTCTGGCCCCAACTGTGGGTATAAGTTGAAGACTAAATGTATAATGCTTTGCTTTCATTAGATTTACTCTGGATGGTATTATCAATGTCAGCCCAGGGCAAACCATCTGTTTTGTGCTTGGAAAAATGTCACTATTTTCCATATGAGAAGCAGCTGTCTGGTTGATTGACTGACTTCACATCAAATGGAGATAGTATGTGACAAACAGCCAGCTGATGTATGCAAATGTGCCAAATGTAATTAGGTCTTTCTCAGGCAGCCTTTGTGAATGACCCTATTTTTTTGTCAAAATATTTGCAAAAGGAAAAGGTCTGGAGCCAAATGTAGATGGTGCACTTTTGAATTTAGTAAAATAAATTGGACTAATTTTGGCTGCTGCATAGGTTTTCATCCTGATCTCTTCAGGATCAAATCTTCAGCTTGAAAGGGTTGGATCATATGTTATCTATGATGTGTAACTTCTTCATTCACTTCTTCTGGGGTATGTCTGACCAGAAGCAGTCAAGTCACTTTCATCTGTGCTTTGATAACAACCAAATTACAGTAGTGTAGTACAGTGTTTGTGAATATGTTTTGAAGACTATTTGCAACCTTCAGTCAATGCCTAATTGGATAGTCAAATTAATAGCTGTTGTAAGAATCAAAATGTATCCAAATCTATTGCTACTTCTAATTAAATTACTAAAAATCAGAAGCTTGTAAGTCTTGCCTTTCTAATCTGGAAGGTAAAGGTAAAGATTCCCCCTGCCAGTCATGGCTGACTCTGGGGGGCGGTGCTCATCTCCGTTTCAAGGCCAAAGAGCCAGCGTTGTCCAAAGACATTTCCATGGTCATGTGGCCGGCATGACTCTATGCCAAAGTGCACAGAATGCTGTTACCCTTCCCACCAAGGTGGTACCTATTGATCTACTTGCATTTTGCATGCTTTTGAATGGCTAGATTGGCAGGAGCTGAGACAAGTAATGGGAGCTGACCCCATTATGTGGTGGCACTTGGGTCTCGAGTTGCCAACTTTCTGGCTGATGAGCCCAGCATCTTAACTGCTCAGCCATTGCAACCCCTCTAACCTGGAATTACCCTCCAAATTGGGGAATGCTGCCCAATCCACACTCCATTAGAGGAGTTGGAAGAACCTTTTTCTAAGTTCTATTTGTCAACATATTATTTGTCCAGGACTTCTGCTCATAGAGATCTTTTCCCTTCTGTGCCTTGTGATGGTCATAGCATAAGCCAGAGAATCTATTCATCCCACTCTGTCTTCGTTATCAACTTCTTGACTCCTCCAAAACCCATTTTTCTCTCCATAGTTGGAGTTGTTTAGAAATATTTTGCATCTCTGCTAACAACCAGCTTTGAACAGGACTTTTCTGCCCACTACTCTACACCAACATAAGAAAGATGTTAGTAGCTAATATAGCAGTGCCTCATGAAATAAGCAAGTAGTTACATCTGAAAGGGTTATATTGGAAAAGTAGGTTGAGATAATAAAAGGTAATTAATGTATCTTTAAGGATGATGAGTGACTTCCAATCTTGCATAGCATCCACCCTGGATCAACATGTGGATTTTAAAAGAAAATGATACGCCTAGCATCCTGTCTGCTAGCACCCTTCCACTTAAAGGTTGCCTAAAACTATAAATAAAATATTTTTGCAAAATAGGCCTGGGGATTTGCAGGTGAGGCTATGTGATGACAGCTTCATTGGCACAAATTAATAAGCATGCGAGGCAGCTGACTTTTTTTAGTTCAAATAACTGCATTCCAGAAATATACTGGATCATTATTTTTAGATCTCAGTATGAAACAGAGGAAAAAATGAATGCATTGCATTTTTAGAAGGCAAGTATAGCCCCCTTAAACCATTTCTATCATTTTTAAATTGTTCTTCTTGCCATCCTCCTAGGCTCCAGTTTATTCCAAGGAACCTGAGTTAATCAGCTAAGGAAAATGCAAACACATTACCATCCAATTAGTCTCTCGGCAAGTTCATGGACATAATGCATTTATTGACCATAATGACTTTTTGATTTACATAGCCAGGTGCAAGCATCTTTTGTGAGGTGAAGAAAAGAGAAATGAACCATGAATTGAAGGAATTAGTTATCAATTAGTCTTCAGATGCTTAAAAAGCAGACATTTCTCTATCAATGGCAGCAGACCAGTTGAATCACAAGATACATCATTCCTTTGCAGAAAATCTTGTTCTTACTGTCCTACAATTAGCTGCACTTCATACAGATGTTCTTCTTGCATACTTTGTAGTTCTGGTGTACAGTTGTGGAAGCAATGACAAGTTCAAACATCTCGCTGAGCCATAATATGAGTTTGATTGGTTCCAGTGTGATGTGTTTTATGAATGTAGCATCTGTTGTTTGCGACCTGGGGCTTGTGATTTAATGTAATTTTCTCAAAATGGAGAGCGTGGCCCCTGTGATTGGTCAGGGATACAATGAATGAAAGGTCACCAGAAATGCCTAGTTGTTTCCAAGTAGGCTTGCTGGTTTGATGTAAAAGTAGGCCGAATGCAAAGCCACATAGCAAATCATAATTCCAGAGACCTCGATAAATCCTAACCATTTGTGGGAGAAGGAAGGGCAGACCTGGGGTTTGAGGGGGATCAGCCTTGAGTCACTGTGCATGTGCAAACATCAAAGATCCAAGCCCTTGTAAGGACTGTTAGCCTTATCTGGGGAGTGCAGGTATTTGGCAGGCAGTTGGAGAAATTCTTGTGATCTTGTAACATCAATAAATCTGTTAGTTAGAACTTCATTGACTAAGCCTGATCCTTCTCTCCTATCATGGTGGTGGTGGTGGTGGAAGTGATGTTCTTCATCACTTGCCTTTCAAAGAAGGGGCAATTGAGCCTGGAGGGCCCACAGCTTCCAAAGGATATTCTGGCCTTCCCTATAACTAACATGGAGTAGAATGAAGAAGGTTTGTCATTCTCAAGCTGGAAGAAGAAGAGAAACTGCTGTTATGGTTATCTTAGTCCTGAAAAGAAATATCCAAAACCACTCACAGCCCACAAGAGCACTCCAAGCTGCAGGATTTTCAGAGGACCCAAGTTAAGACTGTGAGGAAAACAAACTCTTAGAGGAATAGAAGCAAGTTAGCAAAATAGAAACAGAAGGAATTGTGCTAATAGGGTCAACCTTGTAGTGCTTAGTTCTCAGTAAGTTTTATCAAAACTCCTATGGCAACATAATTGATACGTTTCTTTCTATTAAGACAATAATTATTTCTTGAAAACAGTAACAGTAGAAGGGCAGGGAAGTAATTTAAGGTTTGTTAATAATGAATATCTATGCTTACATCGGGGGTGCAGTGGCCTAGCAGTTAAGACGTTGGGCTTGTTGGCTGGAAGGTTGGCAGACCCAAACCTTGCCACATAATGGGGTGAGCTCCAATTACTTGTTCCAGCTCCTGCCAACGTAGCAGTCCAAAATCATGTAAATATGTAAGTCGATAAATAGGGACCGCCTACATGGTGGGAAGGTAACAGCGTTCCGTGCACCTCAGTGTATAGTCATGCCAGCCACATGACCATGGAGGTGTCTTTGGACAATGCTGGCTCTTCGGTTATGAAATGGAGATGAACACCTCCCCCTAGAGTTGGTCACGACTGAAAGGGGAAACCTTTACCTTTATGCTTACATCATCTATTCACCTACGTATATGTATGACTGCATCATTTTTCCTTCCTTTCTGAAATGTATAAATAGTTGTCCCTCCCATTATTCTCTAGAGGGAATTCCTCCAGCGTGCACTGTTAAATAAATAAATGCTGCACTGAGCCTCGATTATTGGGTTTTAGGTCCTGCATTTGATTCTAAAAGACCAAGAAACAATCTTTCCTTATTCTTTTTTATTTCAGTGAACGACAGTGGACATTTTCCAACTGAATCCTACATTTCAGGAAGTATGTGGTAGCAAACAAACACATCTTTCCTGTTCCAAATACAGTTTTAATATTTTTGGGGAGGTGCACTTTCTTTTTCAAAGCATTGTAAGGGTCTATTGCAGTTTCGTTTTATATAGAGATTAAATTTTAATGATTAGAGATTAATGCTATATTTGTTGCTGAAACGTAATTCCAATAAAATGATTGTTTTATTTATAGGAGGGGAACACAAACTCATTTTAGCATTTCAGGGAGTACCTGTACTACAAGTATGAGAACCCTAGCTTAATGTAGTATGTGAATTATTATTTATTTATTAAATAGGCTTAGATATGGGGTTTATTCCAGAAACTATAGTTAAACTATAGCTTAGCATACTGTGTAGTGCAAATTAATAGGGCATAGGTTTATAGCTAGATTAACCTCAGTCCTAGACAGATTACACATACTCATTAAATAACACTTGATTTGACTTAACTCTGCCACTCTGTCATTATCATGCCCAAATTTAGCTAACAGGTATCCTCACCAGAAACTAATCCACACTGGTTTTGTGTCTCCAACCCTGATACAAATATTAATTCAGCATCTCACTTCTCTTTGGTCTAAATTTTGGCTGCATTTGGAGCTGAGTTTATAAAAGGAAGTAATTTCCTGTGAAAGAAAGAAAAAAGGAAGAGGACATGTGCTCTTAATTTCCTGGGCCCATTTCAGAAATCAAACATGCACTTGGAGTTCCATCCCGTTGCTTTTATGCAACCCTCTGGGACTTCCTCCTAATCTAACAATTCACAAGAGACAGAGGATCATGGATCTTTAAAATTCCTATCCCTTGAAGAAATACATTTATCTGAATATTAGAATTACAGCTTTCTCTACCCAGTCATGGAAATTCAGAGGTATATTGTCACTGTTATCCTTCCATTGAACAAGCTGGGGTAAAAAGGGGTTAGGAACTATAAGGAAGGCTGCACATCGAAGAATAGACACCTTCAAACTGTGATGCTGGAGAAAACTCTTGAGAGTCCCTTGGGCTACAGGGAGATCAAACCAGTCAATCCTACAGGAAATCAATCTTTATTGTTCATTGGAAGGACAGATACTGAAACTGAAGCCACCTAATGTGAAGAGAAGACTCATTGGGAAATGATTGAAGGCAAAAGGAAAAGAGGATGGCAGAGGATGTGATGGTTAGATAGTATAATCAGTGCAATGGGTGTGGGTTTGGGTAGACTCCAGGAAGCAGTAGAGGACAGGGAGGCCTGGCGTACTGCAGTCCGTGGGGTTGCGAAGAGTCAGACAGGACTTAGCGACTGAACAACAACAGGAACTGGGAGGTGATAGCCAATGAGCAGAGATATGCATACTGGGGTGGGCTAGCTGAGCTTCATTGTGAGGTTTCCAAAGGTGGAATGAGTTGAAGCCTTCTAATGCATTTCAGGCTCATTCTTGTTCTTAATATATTCATTACTCCAATAAAGTGAGAATTTCTTTCTTTAAGAAAATCATGGAAGGATTTTCAGAACAAGCATAAAGAAAACATATAGTGATATTTTAAAGAGAATTTATACCCATTTCTTCTAAATGCCATCTTTAAAGAAAGAGAAGGGGAGGAAGAATATGTAGACTATAATGAAATAAAACCTATTTTATTTAACAAATAATTTATGAGACCCAGGAATAGAAAACCAACCTTCTTTCTATTCTTCAAAAACATTCTAATTGGCAGAAACGGCCTTTTAAAAATAAATTCCCACTCCTGACATGCCTCCTTTCTTGATGTTAATATGGTATTTGCATGCAGATTTGTTCAAATATTTTTTAGAACAATTGTCTGCCCTTCTGGCATGAAAATATGATTGAGGAAGCTGAAAAGAACAGAGGAAAAAAAGAACTGGAAGAGGAAACAAAGCACGTTGTGTTTTATCTACATCTTTACAGAGCATCTACCTGGAAAATCTTCAACCACTGATGAGAAATTTGGAAATAATGAATCTTGTGGAACAGAAATACAGCACACCATTTTGCTATTCATCTTGTAAGCCGTGCATTCAATTGTAATGTTTGGCATTTCACACCTCCCTTGTATGTGTGCTAAGAAAGTCAAACATACAGAATCATAATGCTGAAAAGGAAAATTGGAAGTTCTGTGGCACGACTCATTTGCTGACAAACACGATGGGTATGATTAACAATGAAGGTGGCAGCAAAAGGATCAGACTTGGGACTTTTGACACTGCCAACCAATCACAAATGCCCTACGCTACATTTTCAGCACTGTTGCCATTCACCTACAAACGTCTATGGAATTTGAATCCTAATTCTAGCCATACAAGTGTTAGTGTCAGGTGAAGAAATTATTCTGCCTCTTTTTCCTTCCAGTTCTCAATCAATTTCATGAAAGAAAACTAGGTTTTGATCCTTTCTAAAAGAAAAGGAGGTGTGGTGGCGCAGCAGCTTAAGTACGCCAGTTGTGCTGACCAGAAATGGCTGGCACTCTGGTTCGATCTGCAGCTCCGCATGACGGGGTGAACTCTCATTATTCGCCTCCAGCTTCTGCCCACCCAGCAGTTCAAAGCACGTAAAAACTGGCGATTAGATACAATGGGTACCAGTTTGGTGGGGGCTGGCTGGCTACAGCAGGAGCGGCGAGTCGGAGCTGAGCGGCGAGTTGGAGCTGGACTTCCCTCCCGCTGGGGGCAGAGCAGGAACTGCGGAGGATGCCCCGGATGTGAACATCACCAGCCAGCTGGGGGGGGGGTAAAAAACACACAATGTATAAAATAGCAAATCTAAGTAAGCCGCCAAGCGTCTTCGGAAATTGGCAGCTTAGAAATGTGTTAAATAAATAAAAATAAAAAGGAGAATTTCAGAGAAATTCTAACTGTAATATGCTTGCACTTCCTCGAGTGAATGGCAAAGTGCATGTAATGTTTTAATATCATATCTTCCATTTTATAACACTTTTCTTGGCTTCCTATATTTCTGTTAAATCCCAAGGGAAGACTTTAGGAGGACATTCTTCCTAGCAATGGTCTTTTTGCAGGAAGAGGGTAACTATTTGCACAACTATTTTGACTTTGAGGAATGTGATGAAACCTCTGCTTCTTCTGGATAAATTCAGAGAAATCCCTCCATCCCATTTCTCTCTGCCCAAAGTTGCTGGAGAATTTGCAATATGGAAATTAGTTTCAGTAGAAATTGCCAGGTTCAGATCTTCCCGAAACACCATACTTCGGTCTGGAAATGTCTGCATCAATAGTGTTGATCAGTGGGTTGCATCAAACTATTCACATCTATAGTAATCAACAGAACAGCTTGCCTCCCAAAGTTATGGGTGCTTCATCGCTGGAGATTTTCAAGGAAAGATTGGACAACCTTTTGTCCAGGATGGTATAAAGACTCCTGCCTTGGGCAGGGGGGATGGACTAGAAGACTTCCAAGATCCCTTTTAGCCCTACAATTCTATGATGTTAGTTTCAAGATATCTCGAACTTTAAAGTGTATGTTAGTTCAAAAGTTACAGCTTATAGTTCTAACAAAGAACATGTGGTACATGTCCTTGTACTTGGATATTTGTTTAGATTTGTTTGTTGTGACTTTTTTGTTCCCTATCTGCATGTTGTATGTGTGCATGTGCACACAAACAAGCTCAATAAATTTATCCAGTTACATTAAGCCAGACTGTTTTAGAATGGGGATTGAGAACCATTCTTAGATGAGGAACATACATCGGATTTGATTGTTAGTGTCCTAGAATAATTATCATCGTGGGCCTTCTCGCCATGCACAAAACACCTATTGTTTGAAGGCTAAAGGTTGAAGTTCCTCCTTGGCATTTCTTCTATCCCTCTTTCTCCAGTTTTCAATGGAGAACTACATGGGTTTGAATCTTTCAGGCAAAAATGGAACTGAAGCTTCCCATCATTTTTATTCTACAAGAATGCCTATGAGAATCTAGGATAATGCTAGAAATTGTTTTGTAACATGTCGGCCTCCCCTTTTATTTCATTTTTCCTATTTTTAAAGTGAAATGAAAGTGAAATCGGCAAAGAGCCTGGAGAAACATAGTTGAAATTCTATGGATCCATGATTCTCCTAGAGATCACTTTTCCAATCTCTATTTTTGAATGTAACTTCTGGGTATATAGATCTTTGACCCCATGGATGGCTGTGAATCACACTTCATTTTCCTGTAAACATTGTTTTGTAATTTAAAGCCTAGAAATAACTTAGTAATCTCATAATTCTCATGGTCATCTCAAATTGATTATTAATTAAAATAATATATTGAAGCACAAATGCATTTTTCATTTTTAAAATATTAATAGAATTCTTCTCCACTTCTTTTAAAGAGCATTAATTAAGTGGTACAACAGATCTCTCAGAATAAATGCTGGAAGCAATTTTAGTTTGGCATTTATAATTAATTATGAAGAACAGCTTGAACAATTATGGCTTCCTTTCTTATTATGGTGAATACTGCAAGCAGACCTTGGTAATAGTGAAATGTGAAAACAAAAATGACAACTAAAGTTGTATAAGGTTCATGCTGAGTTTTTCAATTCAAGCCTTACACACCTTCATTGGTTATTGATCATATAATGAGCACAATAAGCAAATAAATAAATATGTAGATGCAAGGGAGCTTCTCCTCCTCCTCTCCTCCTCTTCCTTCTCCCTTTTTCCCATCTTTAGTAATTCCTTTTCCTGCTGTGCCTACTGGATGATTCTCTTTCTCTTTTTCTTCATAACAACCCACAATAATACTCCTAAAAGTATCAAGTTCTTCATCTGCTGGATAAAAATATGTACGTGTATGTTGCATTTGTCTGTCTAACTGTCTCACCCTGAATTATCTAATCAATAGATAATATCTATCTATCAGCAATGACCAGAGATAAAACCAGTAGGCAATTAGATAATTTATTTGATAATTCAGAGCTGGGAAATAATATTGAATAAGGAATACTAGAGTTACAAATTTTTTGTTAGATGTCTATATATATCTCATTAATCCAGGTCGTGTCTTGCAGAAAAATTACCAAAAAAAATGCAAATAAACTTTAAAAAGGCAACTGGACTTTTATTTTTTAATGTTACAGAGAAACATTTCAACTCCAATCCAGGAATCTTCTTCAGTCTTTTATAAAAAAGGAAAAATTGTAAGGAATACATATGAGCATTTCTCAAAAGGGGGCAGGAAATTGTGAAAACTGGATATTCTGGGTTCTCTTGTAACAAGCTAAAACAGGAGATTGGTAGTAAAGATTTAGAGAGGGGTCTTTAAGTTAAAAAGATTTAGAGAGGGGTCTTTCTTTCCCCTTGAAAGGAACAGAAATGGTGCTAAATATTTATTTATTTATATGCCGCCGAAATCCGGTGACTGATGAGATGATAGTGCACTGATACTCCAAATCAGTGTTTCTCAACATTGGCCACTTGAAGATGTGTGGAATTTAATTCCTAGAATTACCCAGCCAGTAGGCTATCATTACTAAGGCTATCATGACTAAGTATGTTTGAGTGCTTGTCCCAGATTCTCTGATCTAAACTCAGAGATGACATAGTAAAATCCAATTGGGTTCAGGGGGTTTATATGTTCCACCTAATGGACAGAATCTTGCCAAACTAAAGCTATAATTTTCAAAGTTCTATATATACCCTGAGACATTATAGGGTGTAGCTACCCTGAACCTCTTCCCTCCTCCCCATCCAGCTTGGGACTGCACAGTCTCTTGATCTGTGTCTCTTTCTGGGAAAGCTCTGATTTGGCTAAATCCTCCCCTTCTGCTGCTACAGATGCACATTCCATCATACAGATGTTTCATTAAAAAGGTTAATGGATGGAATCAAAACTGAGGAACAGTGGCAAAATGTCCCTTCCCCTCAATATATGTTACTAAATCAAGCTCATTTTGTTCTCCCTCTGCCTCCGGCAATGGTATTTCACCTCTGAATGGAATTCCAGAGGCCTTGTTCCAAGTCAATATTAAATTAAAATTGCTATACATGAAAATTAAATTTTAATTGAAGAAAGTTGTCATTTACCTGTTGGATCCTTAATACATCTAAGAAGCAACATCCCTGATGTTTTTTAAAGACTTTTTTTAAAACAATGAAGCCTTCCTTTTGGGAACGAAAAATAACGAACCTTAAAACGAGATAAATAGAAGAATTATGCAACAATAGAATCCAGTATTCCCATGCAGGCATGTTTATTTGTCAGAGAGAATGATTTATTGTGGTCATAGACCAGTATCAGCAAATTCCAAATAGAAATTATTAATGAGGATTATTCATCATGTGTTGAAGTAGTTTTGACCACATTAAAAATTACCATGTGATGGGAACATGAGGTGGTTATTGGGCCACACAGCCAAATTTTCATGGGGCTCCTGAATCCCTTCGGCTTGGGCACCTTCGCATCAAATGATCTTTCCATTTTTTTGTCCCTTTGAAAGCTGGGAAGATCTGAGTGGCCACTTGCCCCAAAATATGATAACCCTGTAAGGAAATCAAGACGATGGGCACACCTGTGAGATTGAAATCCTGTCCCTGATATCCCTGACTGCAGCAAAGCCCAAACAAAGGGCTGTATGCCTGTCTCATGGCAGTGGTGAAGATCTTAATTCGGTAATGCTTGCTTAAAAATGTTGTTATTCAGGTTTATTCCAGAAATTGGACAGGTTTTCTGTCATAAAGAAAGATACAGACACATCTATACATATTCACAAATGGTATCTAATCCAAGCAACTAATGAAATATGAGTTAATTCCCCCTGTGGGAAACATAAATTTTAATAATTATTAATAATTAGCAATGAAAGCCAGCTGGGTGACCTTG
>JANHZU010005808.1:47227-60069 GCA_032468055.1 Acrochordus granulatus | reverse complement strand
AGTACACCATTGAGAGTCATTATGAATTGAGTGGGCTTATACATTTGATTTATAAACAAATAAAACAGAATGCTATTCTAGAAAGTGTACGTTGTTATTCAGGAATCACAGGCAAAAATGTCTGGAGAATACAATAGTTTATTGTAGTATCCATTACATTCTCCCTCACTCTCATCATTCATTTCCCCTTTTCAATTTCATAATACAAATGTATGGTGAGGTGTCATCTTCTCTTCATTTTTTTAATCATAAAAATAAATCGGTTAAAGTCTCCTTGTAACAATGTCACCACCTTTCAATTCAGGTTTGTAGCTGAGGGTCAAAATTCCACCCAGAATGCCTGACCCCCTACTAGCAAATGGTAGAGGAAATGTAGAAAAAGTAATTTAAAAGTAATCCAAGTACAACAGGAAAAGGTAATGACAGATTTTGGGAACATCCACAAGACTGTGTTTTAAAGTTCCAAAATAAAGCAGCATCATGAATCGGAATTGTTCTGATTTTTCCCCCATTAATAAAGGCAGGGGATAAGGATAGTGCTCATTTTCTAACGCTACAAAAATCTTATACCTGGAAGCTGAAAGCTGGCAAAGATTTCAAAACACCATTCAGGAATTTTCATATGATCTTTGTGGTGAACAAAATCTGATGGGGTCAAGAAAATGCTGTATCAGATGAAGCTCCATCTTCTGTACTCTTCCCACCACTCACCACACTCAAACAATGGTTATGTGTTTCAAGGAAACTTATAAGTACAGCATGAGAGTGTTTGATATAAAAGAAGTGAAAATCATACTAGAAAGGGAAATATAGGCCACCCATATTGTCAAAGTAAATCTAATATTTTTTGCACTTGAAATATAACTCTATAGCTCTGATCAACCCACTTCAAGTAGATATCGTTTGAGCAAAAAGGGAAATTTAGTGTCACCCCAATAAGGAAAAAAACCAACATTACAGCATTTGAAGCTTACAATATTAGTTTGAAGAGAGTAAGGAAGGCATGATGGAGATGCAGTATATAAAAATAGGCAACATGAAAAATTAGAAATTTCTCTCCCTGTATTGCAATGTTAGTCATCCCCGAAATCTAATAACAAAGAATTTCAGAATCAGTAAGAAGAGAATCTTCTTTATTTTGTACATAGTCAAAGTAGGGAATTTATTGCAATCCATTGTGGTAATAGACACCAGTTTAGATTTCATAAGAAAGGTTAGCCAATTCATGGAGGAGCTATCAGTGCCTACTAGTCTTGGGGGTGGTTTTTGATCTCTTTATAGCCACAGTTAGCAAATGCAGCAATTGCTAGAATCCATAGTGGAGAAGATTATTACTCCCCTGTTCATGTTGATAAGCTTCCTGTGAGTGTTTTGGTGAACCACTGCACACTAACTACATTATTTGGCCTCTTCTAATTTGGTTCTATATCCCTGTATTGCTTTTGTATATCATTTTATCCAACCTGGAAAATCACTCTCGGATAAGCATGGTCAATAATAAGGAATTCTGGGAAATTCAATCTATTTGTCATTGGTCTTCTGCTTCTTACATTCCAAAGAGCTAGGTGCTTGGTGTAGGTCTGGACATAGCACTATTGAGCAATTTTCCTGAAATTTGAGGATGACAGGATAAAGAGATACTTTACAGTAAAAAATACTTCCGAAAATGAGTGAGAACTATTGAAAGATGTTTGTTATGGTCAGCTCTACATCTTTGATTGATTAATTATGTACCATCGAGTCATTTTCAATGCCTACCAACCACGCAGACAGATTTTCTTCAAGACAATCTATCCCTAATCTGTTCTTTTAAGTCCCCCTGATGGTGCACTCATCAACACTGTAATTGAGCTCATCCACTTTGGTGCTAGATATCCTCTTCTCCTTTCTTCCACTTTTCCAAGCATCAGAAGATGCTGGTCATTTGCATAAAGTGTCCAAAGTAGGATAATTTGAGCCTAGTCATTTGAGCCTCAAGTGAGAATTCTGGATTGATTTTGTTTGATGATTCACCAATTGTTTTCCTTGGCTGTCCACAATCTTCCCAGGGATCTTCTCCAACATTAAGCATTCAAAGTTCACATGTGCTACCAGTGGTATAATTTATTTCCTTTCCACATCTTTCCATCACTCTGAAACCTTTGTGGCTCTCATTCTTTCCAATCTGAAAAAACAAGAGTCAATACTCTTTCTATCTTTGAATCCAACTTTTGCTTCCACAGAGTGTCACAGGAAATACTATGGATTCCATGATTCTGACCTTTAGAAACTGAAAAAAAAAGTTTGCCAATTTTCAAACATCATTGGAGTTGCAGTCAAGAATACCAAAGCATTTCAATGCAAGGCTGGACAGGATCTCAATTTCACTGTCTCCTATAGTGAGGTTGTACCAAAACCTTCCTTGCAGTCTCCCAGAAAGAGGTTTCTGATTTTCTATTTTATTATCAGTGTGCTTAGGGTTTTCCCGCCCCCAAGTTTCTCCTGATGGTTTTTTGAATTGACTTTAGTCTTTGATTTGGAGTAAGTGTGCTATCAGTGGTGTAGTTTATTCCCTATCCACATTTTTCCATCACTCTGAAATCTTTGCGGCTGTCATCCTTTCCAATCTGAAAAAAAATCCCATGAGAAATGTTCTTTTCTAAAATTCACCCAAGGAAGTTAGTGTAATGGTATATGAGAATGACCTTGAGGGACTAGAAGAAGAAATGCTTCCTAGGAAACAATCAGAGAAGAGAGGCAGGAAGCCCCAGGAGCTTAACAGTCAAAGGAAAAAAACTTAAGAAGGAACCAGTCTAATTGGTGGTGGGAAATTTTTTACTTTCAGGCTTGCAAGATTATGTTAAGATGGTCTTACAAAAAGATAGAATTAGTTCATGTTTCTTGTCTGGTTTACCTGGGAGGACTAGTATTAGTAGAAATGGAGGAGAAGCACCTTCCTGCTCAGCACAATACTATCAACTCCTCGTATAAGTTCCACCAGAATTTATGGCTCTTGAAAGATTTCAAAAGCAAAAACGCTTATGAAATCGAACAAGAATTGATAACGGGAAGAGTCCTAGAAACCTGCATTACTCCACTCTCATTCATTCTAATACCATTTTTCTTCCTTTTATATTTATCAGGAAATGTATAAATTTATTTTGTCAAAAAGGTCTGAAACAAAATTCTAACACTTCTGTGCTGGCCAAACTTCATAAAAATACGAAATATAGGAATTTTATTGAATTACCTATTGAATTTTTTTTACTTTGCAGCTGATCAAAGTAAGAAAACTTCAGTGCCAGAAATACGGGTAAAATTTTTAATACACTGATGGATGAAGTTAATAATGTCAGTATTGTTTATTTTTTTAAAATATATTTCTGTCCTGTTTCTTCATTTTGTGCCTTCCAGTCCTTGTTGACTCCTGGTAACTTCTGCCTGGACAGAGCCCTGCAGTTTTCTTGGCAAGATTTTGGAAGTGGCTTGTCATTGCCTTCTTCCTGTTTATTAGAAAATGTATAAATGTGACTGAGAATTCATTATTGTTTTAATGCTGTTATCAAAGGAATTACTCCCAGTGGTTTACAATATGAAACAAATCCCATAAAAATATACAACAAAACTCCAAAAATTATAGAAAGAGCACAATTTGTATCGAACTCCAGTCTCCACATCAGCAACAAATTAACCATAAAAGTTTTATCGAAATGTCCATTTTTGCAGTTTCCCTAAAGGCAGGTACCTGCCAAAGCTCAGGGGTGGGGAATACTGTTAAGTAAGAAGGAAGCTACCACAGAAAGAGACTATTTCTGGCCCCCAATTTGATGTCTGTAGGAGATCTTGAGCACTCTTCACAATGTGTACATGATGGACCAGTTGTACATGGAGGAGATGATTTTGGAATTATGTAGGAGGTAAGCCATGAAGAGATTTATAGATGCTTTAAATTGTACCTTGAATTCCCTTAAAGGCCAGTGTAGTACCTCCAGTACAAGTGTGATGTAGATATCTGTCTATCTGTCTATCTAATATGTATCTATCATCTGTCTATCATCTAACTACCTACCTATCTACCTATCTCATATATGTTTATCATCTATCCATTCATTCATTCATTCATCCATCCATCCATCAATCTTTAAGTCAATCTTTTCTCCTTGCAACTACATGAATAAGTCTATGCAGGGTTTTTTTTAATTTTTCAAATGTGGTGGGGCAGTGCCTTCTTTATATAGTGACTGGCCTATAGGTGGCTTTATGCCTAAGAAAGGAGTAGAACTTACGGTCTCCCATTTTAGTCGAGTAACTTCAGCCACTCTGCCCAATTAAGCCTCACAAAAATAATAAAGAAAACCTACACAAGTAAATAAAACAAAGATATAAGAGACAAGCAAAGCAAAGCAAACAGAACAAAACGCAACCCTATAAAATTAAAGAAACTCACTACAACTGAATGGAAATCACTTCAACAATTCGTAAAAAACATATTGAACCTTCACCACATGGCATGAAGAGCCAGAACAGAGGCTGAGAGTTGACACATTTTATCAAGCCATCTTTGTATCTGAGACATCGATCTTTTTTCCAGAAGTATAAAATGATCTTTTTGACATCCATTGAAGAAGAGTAAGCTAACCTTCTTCATACATAAATTGCGAATTTGTGAAATATAGTTTAGGAACACATTAAATATGTTACTCGTAACTTCCTCATGAAAACCTCATGAAAAAAGAATCAAAGGACATGAGTAAAGCATGTTCTATCAAATGTATTGCATCTCCAACATAAGATAATCAACCAATGAACCAGCCAACCAACTCTTTTTTGACCCCAGTCCCAAAGTCCATAAATCTCAAAGTATTTTTTGTTGGAATAAGATTATTTTAAGGTCATATGAAACTTACTTAATATTTCTAAAAACCTGATACCTTTGATTTTATAAAGAAGAAAAATGCAATTCTGTATTTTAATTGTTTTCTAAATTATAAATATTTTTTAATTGTCAATAAATCTGACTTGGTCATTTAGGCTCTAAAAAATCTTCTGAGACATTGAAACCAATAAGGGTTTTAGAGGTCGATAACTCATCTGGGCCAAACAAAGAACATAAGACAATGTTTTATCTGGAAGTACTGCTGTTCAGCTGCTTTTAAGAAAGTGTGCTCTGTTTTAAATATTTCAAAACACTTCAAAGTATCATTCATAATTAGGCAATCAAGAATAAAAACAGCGTTTTCAGCCCATATTTTCTAGAAAAAGATTTTGCCTCCATTTTAAAATAAATGGAATCTGACCATTCTAAAAAAGTTAATCACTAAGCAGTCAATCCATTCAAAAGAGATAAGCCAACACAGATATCCCACTTAAAATATATGTTAGCTATGGGACTGTATTGATTTTTACCACATTCATTCTTCTCCATAGGTTCAAAGGTCTTTTCAACCATCTAATGTATTAGTGTCACGATTATTCTGAATAATACAATGTGAAATAGTTTAAACAAAGCTAAAGGTAAAGGTTTCCCCTGCTCAGTTGTGATTGACTCTAGAGAGCAGTGCTCATTTCCAATTCACAGCCAAGGGAGTCAGCGTCGTCCGAAGATGCTTCTATGGTCATGTGGCCATCATGACTATACGCTGAGGTACATAGAACACTATTACTTTTCCCCCCAAAGGTGGCACCTATTTATCTACTTGCATTTTTGCATGCTTTCGAACTGCGAGGTCAGCAGAAGTTGGAGCAAGTAACAGGGGCTCACCCGTTACGCAGAGGCACTTAGGTCTCGAACTCAAGCCACCATCTTTTAAGAATAAACATCCCCATATATTTTATAGGACCCAAGCAAAAACCAAGAACCAGTTTCCATAAAAACACTGTTTCCTCTTGTCAAAGTATTATTGATTTCAATTTATCTTATAACCCCAATAGTTACCATATTGCTATACAATCAATTCAGGATGAGGTAGGAAGCTTTGATCATGGTTAAGAATTAATTCATTAGAAATATCATCAGGATACCAGAACAGCTCATGTTTTGTTCCAACTATTTGTACTTCTTAAGTATTACAAAGTAGTTTTACAAGAGAAGCTAACAATCTCCTCTCCAATTTAAATACAACAGGAAGCAAAGAACATCTTGGTGAGTTCCATGATGTATTCTAATTAAAGGAAGGGTAATCTCAGTATTAATTATTTAAGCAGAAGCCTTAGAATAATACATTTTAATCCACAAAAGATTTGAAAAGAAAATCTTTCTTTTTTCATAAATTGACCCAAACATGTCACGTATATCATATCAAAATCTTTTTTCTATATCCGATGAAGCTATTACAGCCATTTCATGATTCTTAGTGTTCTCACTTCAGATTTCTCAATTGCTAAATTACCTACCAATAAATTCATATTACCAAAAGCTTGTTGTCCTTTCATAAAACTAGATTTTGCCTTCTTGAACCAATGAGCCAATGCTGAGCTATGTTAAACAAAGATATTATCAATCACTTGCACAATTTTATGGTCCTTACCCACTTTCAAAGTAACTATTATACATGCCTCATAAAACAATATAGGAAGGGATACTTTTTCAAAAGACTCATTACATGTCTCCAACAGAAAAGGAATCAAGATCTGTTTAGTCCTATCTTGGAAAGCTTATCTGACCTAGAGCTCCCCACATTTCATTGATTCAAATATCTCCAATCACTGCAATGTGACATTACCTTACATTCATAGCTACCCCTTGTATCTTCATATTTGAACCACAAAGAGGTGTGTAAAAATCCAGAAACTGAAAATTAATTGCATTTGAGCCTTTATGTATTGTCCCCTTGAAATTTCTTATTATTCAGTACTGTGTAAAAGCCTTAGGCCACCATGAGATTCGTTGTTTTAGCAATGGCATAACCACATTTAAGAATATCTCAGTCTTTATTAGAATGCAAGGAAATGTGTATGCAGTGTTCACAAACAGGGGGGAAAAACCAGCTTCCATAGGCTCAAGTGGCTAGTATTTAGTACTGACTATTTAATACTGACTTTTTCCAAAAGAAGCCATTTTGCTCTGAAAATTATGTTTGTTTAAATTTTGTGTACGTATTTCCTGTACTTCCTCTTTGAATCTTAATATGGAGACCGAAAAATAATTACGAATGGTCCTTAAAACTTTTCTAAAAGAAAGCAGGTCTGGCCTAAGACTTTTGCCCAGTACTGTAGGTATTATTACTCTCATTTAATAGTTCCAGCTGCTGCAGATGAGAATCCAACAATTTCCTCGATTTTTTTCCAATTGTCAGTATGCCTGATTGATACACTTTAATCAGTATTCCATATCCAAAGACTTAGATCTAAAAGCACAACTCTAGCCAGTGATTTCTAGCAAATGTAATCAAAGCTACCTTACGCTTTCTTTACATTACTACAATAGGATTTTTTTTTTCTTCCGTGAAGCCCATGTTGCAATTCTGCCACATGTAAAAAAAAAGGTTTTAAAATTGGGCACTTAAATATTGCCTTGTTTAGCTATGGAAATTCTGGTCCCAATTGTGGTCATAAGTTGAGGACTTCCTGAGTTCATTTGAAAACAATGAATTTATTTGTTTGCTTATTTTAGTTAATCTAATTAACTTCCTGAATCCCAGAGAACTCTGGGCAACATACAACTAAAAAGCAATTTATTAAAGAAAATGCAACAAATCCAAAGTTCAAAGTAGCCCCTTCCCCCAAAAAACTCAAACCTATACAATAATAGCTTATGTTTTGCTCCAGCTACCTGCACAACAAAGCAAACCACAGTAAAACAAAACAAAGCAAAACTGGCCAAGGGTGGGAATGATAGGAAGGAAGCCACACACAGAGACACAAAACTAATGAATGAAGATAGTGCTTTTTATTACTAGACAAACGTAGTGCAAGACTTATATTGACAAGACTAAGATCAGTGTTTCTCTATGTCAGTATTTTCCAACCTCAGCACTTTTAAGGTCTGTGGACTTCAATTCCCAGAAATCCCTACTATGAAAAACTCACTGGAGAATTCTGGGAGTTAAAGTTCATACCTTAAAGTTTCTGAAGCTGAGAAACAGCGCTCCATACGCTATCTATAGTGACCTAACATATGTATGTACTCTAATATCTAACTTCTTAATACTTAGAGCTAAACAACTAAAATTTCTATTCCTTTATTGACTGATCGATTCATTTATTCAGTTTGTGTAGCTGCCCACTTCAACGAGTGATTTTAATTAAAATTAAAATAAGAACAATTGCAATATTGCAGACATTAAAATGCATAACTGCATGCACTTCAGGACCTGGCGCCACAGATAAATCTTTAAGATTTATGAAAAGCCAGCAGGGTTGAGGTCATCCTGATCCTTGGAGGGAGAACATTCCACAAGGTGGATGCTCTGGAAGAAAAGGCACATCTTTGATGCCCTGCCAACTGCCATTCTTTAGCAAGCTCATCCTTTGCTTATAATATAAAGTGATTTGCTTCTAATGATGTCCTTCTCCCTGCTACCTTATCTACAGGCTTAAGGATGCTCGCAGCTTCTCTTCTTAGTCATGCTGTATTTTCTTTCCCCTGGCTCTCTTCCACCAGTTCTTTGATTTCACATGTCTCAAATATCTTCCCGGATATTTTGGCTTCTGACTATCCCATCTGTAGCATCCTCCACTCCACGCTTTGTCCGGTCACCTTTCATTCCAACAGCATCTTCAGCCAAGCCAGGAAGAAAACCCCCTCCTCCTATCACCTGTCTTGTCTTCTTCTGTGCTTCTTTCTTTTGAATCCCATGTGCCAACTTGGAGGTGCTTCTAAAGAGTTAATTTTCCCCTTTCTGCTCAAGTGCCTAAATTGAGCAGTTGACAGATCACTACAGGGATAATACACAAAAACAGTGACCTTCAGAGTTGCATGTAATATTGTGTTTTCTTTGTTTCAGCGCGTTCATCCTTCCGTAAAAATGAGACCAAAAAGGGGGATTCACAATCATCCTCTTCCCAAGGTGTGGGAGAACAGCCAGATCTTCAACAATTTCCTGAAAAGTCAACAGCGTTTATGGCGGTTATTGATGGATCCTATAATAATAATGTATTAGAGCACTATCTGATCTGGACACCATTAACATTACCACCAGATAATGATTGGATACTATAATGGAAAATACAGAATAATTCTGATGCAAATTAAATATAGATTGAAATATTAAACATGAATTTACATACCATGAAGAGCTGAAAACAAAGCACAGTATGTCTTGTTTAATCAAATTTAGTTGCATCCTACATCAACTTAACTTCCTGAATAAAAGTGTAGGGAAGCTCAAACTATGTAAATAATTTTCTTTGGAAGCTTTATTTTGGTCAAATTAAATTTAAATTCCCAGCACTATTACATTGTCCATGTATGATTTAAAAATATGAACAAACCTATTTTGCAGAATATCTAGTTTATTGCCCATAAAACTGATCAGACAAATCCAGCTATCCTTATTCCTAACAACTACAATCACATAGGTGCGGTGGCACAAGCGGTTGAAACACTCAGCTCGACACCTGGAAAGTCAGGGGCCTGAGTTCGAGACCCCAGTGCTGCCATGCAACAGGGTGAGCTCCTGTGGGTGGTCCACCTCCACTCTTGCACTCTTGCTAGCAGTTCAAAAGCATGTAAAAATGCAAGTAGATAAATAGGGTGGGAAAGGTAACAGCATCCATGTGCTCAGCATCTAGTCATGCCGGCCGAATTCCACTTTGGCCTGGAAACAGAGATGAGCACCCCACCCTAGGGTCAGTCATGACTGGCAGGGGAAACCTTTACCTTTCTCATTATATAGCAATCATCAGTGTGCAAAACGTCTTATCCAGCCAGTAGATCCGAAGATGCCTCCATTAATGTCCCCACCCTTCCGGCCACTTCAGATTTCCACCAGCATAAATGTGATCCGTCCAGTTGCTTCCGAGTGATGAATTCCATCGTTCCATTACAGCACGCCACATTTCCGTCTTAGAAACCCAACTCTGATCTCCTCTAATGAAAAAGAAATCAAACTGCAAACTCCAGACGTAAGACTCGAGACACAGAGAAATCCACCACGCAAGAGCCACGTTTTTGAACGAAAGAAGAAAGGAGATTTAAAGAATCAGGTGTGCAAGAGGGTTCCTCGAAACAAAACGAATGGGACAAAAATCTTCCCAACTGACAATCCAGTGTCCCACAACAAGGACCAGCAGGAAAAAATATTAGCATCCATTATTGGTTAAATTTCTGTATGTGAATCAGGATGATGTCCTTCCGTCTCTGACGCTAAGTTGTTTTCTTCTCCATCTTATTTGTCTTCTTAACAAAAGTTTCTGTTTCGAGTTTCACTTTCATTATAAAATATGTCCTTGCAGAAGCTGTTACAAATGTCAACACTTTAAGCAGTCTAAATTTATGGTGGCATTGAATTTTAATAGCCCCATAAACGTCCGTAATAATGGTGATGTATCTACTGCAATAAATTGTTACCAAGAAATATAAAAATAAATGTGAGATGAAAAGACAGTGGATAAAATATGCTTTTATGTTGGCTTTAATTATTTTTTTTAAATCACCTGAATCTCATGTTTCAAACTCTTTGATTTCTCATCCTATAGTTCCTGATATTCTGGGCATTTTGGAGTAGTTTGAATTTCCTCCTTTGAGGAAGCAGTGAGAGAGAGAGAGACAGAGAGATCTTCTTTCAGGGCTAAAAATCTGAAGTAGATATCAAATTATTATCTCCATAGAAATCTCCATGATATTCACAGTTCTCATATCAAGGCTCAGTATTCATAGAAGCAACAAAAAAAAAATCTCCCAGATCTGCCTTCAACACTGGAGGGAATGGAAGACAACATGGAAAGAGGAAAAAAATGAATTTATGCTCAAATTGAATCGAATAGGAAGAAATGGTAATTAAACACGTATTTTTAGTTTCAACCGGCAGCTGCTACTGCTTCTCCTCCTCCCTCCCTCCTTCCTCTTCCTCTTTTCTTTCTCTTCTTCTTCCTCCCTCCTCCTCCCTTCTTTCTACCTTCTTCTTCCTCTTCTTCCTTCCTTTTCCTTCTCCTTCTTCTTCCTCCTCTTCCTTCTTTCCAGCTTATTTATTTATATTAAATTTATATGCTGCCAAGTTCAGAAACGACCCTCAGTGAGGGTACTTATTTATTTATACTTCATATTTATATGCTGCCAATCTCCTAACAGACTCTTGGCAGCTCACAATCAACATTTTAACATTATTAGTACTAAGGCAGCATTGTTTCGCACAGGATGTAGGTTTTCAAAGAGAAGGCAATCCGAAAATAAAATAGGTAAACAGACAAGACAGATTTTGAGTTATTTCTCAAAGCTTATTTCAGCTTTTATAAAGTGTTTTCCAAATAAGAATAAATTCCAAAATATTGTCAGGCATTCGGTTAAATATGACTTTAAAAGGTATAATCTTTGAAATGCATTGTTAACATTTAAGGTAATGGTAAGAAAGACATGGATTACTTTCCTCAATAGACTGCTATAGGACATTTAAAACAAATGTCCTATGCCTCTTCTCCAGAAACCCCAAAAAGATGTGAGATCAGGAATGGCATTGGTCTGCAACATTGAACTGATGCAGGGACATGAAAATGCATGCCCAGCTCAGCTGAGTATTAGAGTGGGACTAAAAGTTCTTATGAAGTTGGTTGATCTCCAGAACATATATATTTTGTGACTTAAAGGTATGCTGCTTAAGGCTTTCATTGTCCATTTTTTCTTCTCTTTTCCCAAAGCAGTTGGGTAATATTGCATCTGTAGTCAGGGGGCTTTCTCAAAAGATCATACAATTTGGCAAGATTTCAATGAGAACACCCCAAAATCTTATCTTGCATGAAACTCCTATAATCTCAGATCAGTCCTTCTAAGATGCCCAGGTTGGAAAACAGACAATGTGAGGATTTTAAGAAATTGTTGTAGAGTTGATCCTGAAAGAAATAACTTCAAGAAGAGGTTATTTTGCATTTCTTTCTCACATTTTGTGCTTCCCCAGGAGTGAGTTCTTGTTTATTTTCTCTTAATAGCTCATTCATTCCAGGGTCATCTCTGCACATTTTTACTTCTTATTAAATTTTATATTCTTATTCAAGTTCTTGTCATTCCATAAAAATAATTTGCTTGTGTAATAATAATAATAACAGAATCACCATCAGTCAATTGCAAAAGGCAGTTTTACTTGGAACAGTTTATACCCTCAACAATACTGTTCACGCCATCAAAAAACAACATGGAGTCTATCCTGTGTCCTTGGGAAGGACTCAATAGTTGGAGAAAATGCCAAATTCAGTCTAAACATCTGGCTGACTATGCAACCAGCCATGATATTTATAATAATATAACAAATAGGCACCTGAGATACAATTCTAAAACACCTGGAGCACCACTTGAACACAGCTGGCATTGACAAAACCACCATTAGTCAATTGCAAAAGGCAATTTTATCCAGAACAGCTCACATCCTGCAACAAGACCTTTAATGCCACGAAACAACAACATTTTCCTATCCCAGATCCTTAGGATAAGTGGATAAAACTGACAAATTCAGTCTAAACATCCAGCTGATTATGTGACAAACAATAATACTTAATAATATAAGGTATTTTCCTGTATAACTAAGATTAATCCAGCAACCAAAATATAAATATGAAGTTCAGAGAATCATTTTGAGACTTTTTTCTTTCTTTCTCTAAAAAGAGCAATGGTTGTACTTTTTCTATCCTTTTCACAAAATTCATCTTGGGCAAATTGTTTCTCCCCCCCCCCAATACTGTGGATTTAACCAATATTCTCCTCCCAACATGGCTTT
>JANHZU010005807.1:52153-63566 GCA_032468055.1 Acrochordus granulatus | reverse complement strand
AACTTAAATCCGTCCAAGATTTTTGACAAGTCAGTTCTTCACTTTTATATGATTCAGAACTAGTTATGTTGTTAAGCAATGAAACAGAAAATATTAAAACAAAAAATTAAAATTAACATAAATATTTTTATTTTTCAAATTTAATTTATAATGTTAAACCATAAATTGATAAAGTGGGATTAATTACAAATTAAAAGCTTGTAAAAATCACAAGTTACAAAAATGCTTATATCCTCTCAGATTTTTATAATTTTTAGTTTAAGGTGACAAAATAACATTAAACTATCACATGCTGTAACATGGTTCAACTGTGCATGGTTGTAACACAGCTTGCATCACATGTGATTCACCAAGCAAGTTTTACAACTAAAGCTAAATCTATAATGAAATCATCACATGGCCATTATCACTGTTTGTCACTGACAATAATACTGGAGCAACTTGCATTTGGGAAGCAGCTAACATGACATGAATTCCACAAAGCTAAAAATATTAATATATAGTATAATCTTAACTGTCTGGAGAACTTTAGATATTTACCTTGCTCCAGAAGAATATGTGTTTGGATCTAACTTTTTTTGGGAAGGAGGGATGTGAGAGAACTGAGAATTCTCTTCTGAAAAGCCCCTTTTTCTTACAATCATCTGCATTATACATTTGTATGTATATATGTATGTTATGTATATGCTTTACTTATCAAAAAAAAAAAAAAAAGCAGCTGGCAGTTTTCCATAAGGGATCTGGCACAAAGAAAGAATTAACCATCTCCCTGGATATCACAGTCCTTTCTCTTAATGACTGATGTTTATTATTATGCCGAAATATGTCTTCTAATTTTTTAAGTGGGAGGATGGGGAAAGCCCTACCAAAGAGAAGTTTGTTCTTTTACATCCTTCATTGCAGGGCTTAGAAGTTTTGGAGTTCATTTCTTCGTTGCCTATTTTTCCCATTTCAAAAAAAAAAAGAAAAGAAAAATCACAAGGCAAGAATTTTGTCAAAATGTTTTCCCTTAATTGAAGCATGGGAAAGCAGGGAGGTCGTTTCTAGTGAGAGGATGGTTGTATAAAGAAAGATGGACTTCTGACTGAAGTCTCTGCCACCTATAAATTAAATGAGTGTGAAAACTGCTTATGACCACATTTTCTTTTTCATCAGACTTGAAAGAGAATGTAAAAAACAGAAAAACACTGCACAGTTGCAATGAAACTTTATGAAACATCAGAACATTCAATAATCGACTTTTTGCAGTTAGTAGTTTGGCTGTCAGAGCATCTTCCAATGTATTTTTCAAGCCCAAACTTGTTTATATATTTAAGGCTATTGTGTGCAACCATAATGGAAAAATATTTATTATTATTATTAAATATAACCTCATTCACTTCAGAGCAGTGATTATTTAGGAGATCTTTTCATAAATGTAGATTTGAGTCTGCCTCAAAGTCTATTAGCTCTTTGTTAAATAAAATAGCTTCAGGGTCTCCTAAAATTAAGTTTGTAACCACTCCTTCATATTGGATTATGATTGATCATCGTGTTCTATATTTTCAGGAAAACTGAGTTCTTCTATGGTTACAAATTTGAGTTTTCTCTTTTGTAGCTCTGAAACAGATCAGATTATTTTAGGAGTCAAACACCAGAGGTTTTTTAAGTTGGGAGGAAATAGGAATTTTACTGTTAGCCCATTCAGTGTAAAACTTCTTTTTCCTGACTCGACATGAGAAACAGAAATGAAATATCTTACTTATTGCTGGATCACCTCATTTACAACGCTTCTGTGAAATCTTCTGTCACAGTGTTAACCAGAAATCATTGCTGCCTCTGGCAATGGTGATGATAAGGAAGTCTTAGGTTGCTTTGGGCCTCATTATTCTGCATTTTTTTATCTTATGATCTTACTGTAATAGGTCGTTACTGTACTTGTTACAGAAAAATGGATCTGTGTAAGTGATATCCAGCAACTTATTTTCCAGAAGATTACTGTTTTTACATTGAAGCTACAATGCCTTCTCACTTCATCATAATATAATCCTCTGAAGATGAAAAAAGCCCTATTTACTGAGAGCAGTAGGAGTTGGGTGATGTATGCTGACAGCTCTGGTTTAAACTGTAATATGTTAATGGGAGATTAAATAATATCAGGATTACAAAATAGGCTGTCATGCATAGAAGAATAAAAACTGAATTGTCTAATACTTTGTTGACAGAGTTGAAGAAAACCAGTAATTTCCTAGCCCCTCAGATATTTTCCACTTCTTGTGTTTTCCAGAATCAACAAATGATACAGAAAAGAAAAGAAAAAAAAAAATGAATCACAAGTGTTTGCTTGGATTATTATTTTGGATTTGCTTGCTTCTCAGTTTCTGAAGTGTACTTAAATGTCCTTTGCTCTCTTTTTTTAAAAAAGTCCTTTTTGTTTTAAAGCTGCTATTTAGAAATCAAGCATAAAAAGTATCTCAATGACTATGAAAGTGCCTTATAACAGTGTGATTTTTAATGGAAAGCTGCTGTAAGATTTATCTTTGCTGCTCAGAAATTGCACTGTTATAATAAGGGCTAAGGCTCAATTGTTCACTCTACAGAAGCAATAACTTTCTCTCATTGGAATGTGAAAATAAACCCCTGTGAATAATATGACACAGAAGACTTAAGTTGTTTCTTTGCGACGGCTAGTCTCTTTTTCCATTCCCCCCGACCAGCCCTCCACCTTCAGCAAAAGCTATTCTAAGGTCTTATAGTATAGCTCTCTTGAAAAATTACATGGGCTTGCCAAATATCTTAATGACTTTTCTCTCAGCAGTTGGTAATGGTGAAATGTTATTCTAGTAACCATAATGTTTCTCATAAAACAATTGCATACAAGATGTACTGTACTTCTATTTTAGTGAGCTCTTCGATCAGCCGTGTCCTGCCAGTAGCCATTTACCATTTTACAGCAAACTGCTTACCAGTCTTTCAAGTGTAATATTGCAGGAACAGTGAAGAAATGTGTGATTAAGAACGTTCACTGAGAGTGGACCATTTAGTATATACTTGGCTGCAAAACAAACCGGCTTGCACATATGTAGGCGCTCATCACCCAAATGACAGTTCTATGTGGTCATTTAATTTTATGATCTCAATTCTCGCATATATTGCTAACATAAATATAGTGTCCTCCTGCCGGGAGGTCTGCTGGGTGTGATAAAATCAGTGAGACCTCAATGGGTTCAAATGGACATCTTTTATAATTATTGCTATAAAATTTCTTGACAATGCATTCTTGTTGTCCAATGGGTAAAGAAAACGATTTTCCGAAAGAATAGATTTCAACAAAGAGGCCAGCATTGCTTGGGCATGTGTTCCTGTGATCAGAGCATACTTTTACCTATTGGATAAAAAGATATGTGCTTGAAAACATGTGTAAAAAGCCAAAGGTTCATTTCTCCCATTCATGGCTTATTTTAATTTGGGCTGTAGTCTGACAAAACAACCAAATTATTGAGGGTCTGATATTAATTTGTTGCTTAATTCAATTAAGATCAGTTTGCAAATTACTATTATTATCTTTTTTTTATGTGATACAAACCAGAAAGAAAAATATGAAATAATAATTCCTCAGACTCAGAGGAATTCAAGGCAAGTATACATATCATCAGTAATTTTAACATTCTCTTTTGAGGCTCTCTTTCTCTTGCTGCTATAACCAAAACAGAAAGACAAAAGTGTTATTCTGCTTGCAAATTTCCAAAATCCTATCATTCCATTTCTTTGGCTACTACTAGGTTCAATATAATTTAAGTCCTAGTTAAGATCACAATGATTCCCTGCACTGTAGTGAAAATATAAACACACATTCTTCACTTTCCCATGAACAGGATCAAAATGAAGAAGAAGTAGCAATAGCTCGGTACCTGTATACTATGAGATAGCAAAAAAATATTATGTTAAAAAAATTAAAATATTTCACCTTCCAGAATCTTTTAGTGTAATATAGAGCCACCAGTTTACAGACAGTTCTATAAAGTAGACCCGAAATTCACTAGCAATCTTCCCCAACTTTGTGCATAGATATGTCAGCCAAAACATTAATCTTGGTCCACAGAAAATTCAATGAATGACATTCAGTCCTGAAAGAGAAGGTGTCCGTTTATCTTCTTGTGTTAAAAGTAAACAACTGGATGAAATTCAATATGAGTGTTATATTTTCTCATTGCTATTACAGACAGAATTGGTTGAATAAAATATGTCACAGAAGTCTAACAGTTAAAACCTGAGAAACCCTCTTTATGTATACATTTGCATGAAATTATTTTGGGAAGTATGATTGTCCTCTATAGCAGTATTAACATTTTGAGTTTGCCTATGTCTGTTAATAAGAACCAAACACATAGAGTCCTAAACAAGTCTGAATTTTGAAAGTATTTTGGCAAGCAACCTCATAGTAGTAGGAAAGACAAGGAACATTAAAGATGAAGGTGCAATGAAGCCCTGCTGTGACTTTGTATGCACAGAGTCCTTCAGATTATTAATAAAGAAAAGGACTAGGAAAGCAAGGGTTATGTATGGCTAAACTATACAGATTAAAGTTTTATGTATAGCTAAGCTGTTTATCACACTTGTCGACACAGAAAGTCACTCATTCTTTCTCATGTGTATGAGTCCTAGCTGAGTAATCCCATTTTAAGTTAAAGAATGCTCCAACATTGGAAGTTCCCATCTGTCTTCTAGGAAATACCTTGCCTGATATCTAATCCAATTCCCATGGGCAGGACAGATAGGGCTCTCATTTTATGTGTTACTTTTATGGTGATTATAGTTCAACATGCAAGAATTGAAATACTTTCAGTAGTGCCAACTCCTTCCTGTATAACATTTAAATGTGGTGTTTAGATTTTAATAACGTTGGAATATTAGCTAATTTCACAAGAGATAAACAAAATCACACTTTATTTTTTAAAAAAGAAATGTTAAAATGTTAAACAAGAGCAACAACCCTTTAAAACTTTTTATATGAAAACATTTATTGTAGACAAAGATAAATTAAAGAACTGTCTAATTCAGGGGAGTCCAACCTTGGCTACTTTCAGATGTGTGGACTGGCTGGCTGAGAAGTTTTGGGAGTTGATGTCCACACATCTGAAAGTTGCCAAGGTTGGACACCCCTGATCTAAATCATTGTAATACAACAATTGGCAAATTAATAGAAAAATTCAAATTATACTATATTACCCTGGATAGACCATAAAGAGACATTGATAAACTAAAAATGAAAACCTCTGCTAATCTGTCTGATGTCAACCTTTTGTATATATCCAGTAGGAGTTGGGGCTGGTGTGTATCTGACAAAGAAATATATCACACTTGAGCCTAGAGTCTATACTGTGGCATACAGGCTACGATATCAATAATATTATACTGCAGCAATATTAAAGATAAAATCTTCATGTAACTTGGAAAATCAACATTTAGATATGTTGATTTGTCATCTTCAGAAACAAAATAGCAAACAAGAAGCAAATACATTATTCTTTTTAGCTGCTCATGTTTGAAGATTACGTTATATTGAATATTGTTCTTATCTGTTCTTCCTTGCCTAAAATTGGAATCAAATACTTGCAATATGTATTTGCTTTGAAGTAATTAAAATGAAGTATTCACTGACCGTAATAAATAGGCCTCTATGTATTGCATTATAATGAGGACTGGTAAGGTAAACAAAATTATATTCATGAAAACAGTAAATAAGGAAAAAAGAGGATTTAAAGCTACAAAGTTTGACTTGTTTTTTCTGACTAACTTCTTGAGGAATCTAAATTATTCTCAGCCATTTTTTCTATTAAGAATTGCTGTTAATTTCTCCAAAGTTTTAAACTTTAAATATTTGTTTCTTTTCTTTTCTGCATTTAACAAGCCAATGTTTGCTGATTCCAGTTCTTCTGAATGTATATTTAAAAATATAATTTTTAAAAAAGGGAATATACTCTAATATTATCTCATAATTGTAAATCACTGTATGTACATATATATGTATATAGCTTCATCAAATAAATATTAAAAAGAGAGAGCATAAATCAATTACAATATGTATTTATAAATTGCAGAGAAAACCCTGCAATTAATTAATTTTTATTTTATTTATTTTAGTTTGCCTTGCACCCAAAGAAGTGTCAGTTGATCCCTGCCAAACATTGCCAAGTCCTCCTCAGTCCCTGATTGGCCAGAGGCCAGCAAGGAGACATGATCCACAGTGGCATATGGGGCTGGATATTCATTTCCTGTATCCAGTTACCAATGCGAAGACCTTGGAGGATTCTGCAGTGCCATTTCAATGTGCTACAGCTACCATGAATCTGCAAATCCTTTTTGACATGCAGTCTTTGACATGTATAAAGAACTTGCTTTTGTATCCATTGGAAAGGATAGAATCTTTACATATAATGATCATCATCATCACCATCTTTATTATTTTCATCTTTGTCATTATAATGGAGGTCACCAGCGTCATTATATAAGAGATTATGCATTTTTATTTTTAGAAATGGAAATCCTTGCATGATAAATACGGTCAGACAGGAAGAAGAAACTTCAGCAAAACAGAACAATATGATAGAAATTGTGAAATCAGTCTGAAAAACATAGTTCTGGCCTTAAATGTGGCTTGGCAATTTGCATCTGTTGAACATTTTGAAGAATGCAGCTGTGTTTTCAAAATTCTAACACCCACTACTGAGTTTTTAAATTCCTTATTTTAAAAAAGGAAAACCTGGTAGAAGGGGAACCCTTAGTGTCTTCTAACTAAAATTAATTTCCTGATCAAAATCAAATAGCTTATGGTTTCTTCCAAAGAACCTACATTTTACTCTCTCTTCTCTATGGGCAAGGTACCCATGAAGTTGGGTGGGGTGGGATTGAAAAAACCTATCTTTTGGGCATCTTTTCTAGCCACATTTAAGATTTGACAGATATCCAGACGATGCATTCCTTTTGTCACTCTGCGGTGAACATGACAGACACTTCATTAGGTTGCCCCCCCAAATAATAATATATCTCTATGTTGGCAATTTAGGGCTAATACTGATACTGCATTATTTTAGTTCTTAACTGGACTGTTTTTCCAATATGAATGAGTGGAACAAAATAAATTGGTTTCTCTTTGATCTCAAACACTTTTCATACCTTTCTAAATTCTCTTTCCATGTTTTTCTCTTCCTATTACTTCTGAACAGGCCTCCACGTGGAAGGATGAACTGCCTTGAAAAGAAATGTATCATATGTGACTACCAAGCTCAGAACATCTTTTCTCTGCAACGGTCTGCTGTCACTTAACCAGCTTAGGCACATAGGGACTTGCAGGCAAAGGGGGAAAGAGTTTGAAACACTTTAGAAGTATCTATACGTTGGCATGTAAGTTTCAAAAGAAACAAGTATAAAAGAAACCAGAGCAGGTACTATAGCTGGAAAGAGATCTTCTCCTAGATTTGGCAGGATATGCTGCTGGAATGATAGGCAACTGGACAAGATGTAGAGAAGAGGATGCAATGGCTGGAGGAGAAACCATAGCCAGGGAAAAGAACCAGGAAGGAGCCTGACGCAGCTGAAACTAAAGAAGAATCAGCAGAAAAGAGCCAGGAAACAGCAGACTGAACTCCATGTGTTCCAGGTCCTGGATAACTGGGCAACAGAGTATTAAGAGAAAAAGCTATTGATGTTCTTAAGATACAATAGAATGAGAAAAAAAAATAGTGAAATAGTTTCTATTTCAAGCAACATAGTAGAAATTTAAGTCAATTAGTTAAGTTCTAAGTATGAAATTAAGTATAGGATACATATTTATGTTTGGTCACTGTAGATACATGTGATAGATATAAACACATATAAAGTATTGTAAATACTTTGTATTATAAGTACAATTTGTACTACATTTAAATAGCAAAAAACAGCACTCTCTTCATTCATTAGCTGCTTGTGTGTGTGCTTCTTTCCTATCCATTTGAAGTCTCTGACAATCCTTTCTACCTCCTTCCCCTTCTCTTATTTCTTCTTCTTTTTCTTTATTTGAAGCCAAAGCAGAATTTCAGTACTCTTCTTCAGGGCTTCTTGGAAGAGAGGGAGGGATAAATAGGGATTGATAGATAGGGAGATAGACTTACGGATAATATATGTGCTGTTGACTTGTGATCAATATATCTTGTGAGATTTTGGGTTATATACTTTCACAAATGTGAAAACTGGGAGCTTTTTTTTAGAAGAAGTCATATTCAAGTAATAATTCCCTTTGATTTGGCAACTTAAGACTTCCATAGGGTTTCATAGAATCATAGGGCTGGAAGGGACCTTAGTTGGTCTTCTAGACCAGCTCCCTGCCCAAGGCAGGAATCTTTCTACCCTCCTAGACAAATTGTTGTCCTGTTTTTTCTGAAAACCTCTAGTGATGCAGCACCCACAACTCTGGGAGGCAAACTGTTGCATTGCTTAATATTCTCACTGTCAGGAAATTCCTCTTTATTTCCAAGTTGGATCTTTTTGTGATGAGCTTCTTGTCCTGCACTCAGGTGCTATGGAAAATAAATTGACACCCCTTTCCCTATGACAGCCTTTCAAGTATTGGAAGAGAGCTATCATGTTTCCCCTCAGTCTTCTTTTCGTTAGGCTAAAAATACCTAGTTCCCTTAGCCATTCATTATATGATTTAACCTCCAGAGCCCTTATCATCTTTGTTGTACTCCTCTGACCTCTTTCTAGGGATTCAGCATTTCCTTTTTCTTTTTGGTATTTTGGTGATCAGAACTGGATGCAGTATTCCAAATGTGGCCTTACTAGTACAGCGGGCAACACAGGTTTAAAATTTGGACAGGGTTGAAACCTGTCAACCATCACAACACAGATTAATACATTTATTTACTACATCAATAAAAATTGGTGGGTGGAATCTTTAGACTGGCAAGTTGGAATTACTCATTTATTTCTATTTAGATAATGCCTGACTCCATCTAATTTTGGGCAATAATAATAATAAAATAATACAAACTGTATAATGCATTTAAACAACAACAACAAAATTACACCTCAAAATATCCTGATTGTTCCAGGGATGAATGCATAAAGAAATTTTAGGGAGGTAATTTTGTTTCAAAATATCTTCCAAACTTAATATGAAAAATTATGATGCAGATAACATATTTACTCTTTTTTTAAAAGGATAATGCTTGTTTATTCAATATAGAAAAAAAAAAAGCAGGGGGCTTGGAAGCTGAAAGCCTGAAAAGATTTCTGGTGATGCCAATAATTTGCAAAGAGTTCATATGTCAGAAAAAGAGGACTCTTTTTCCAGATTTGCCACTGCACTAGAGTTAAATATGTCAGAAAGTTCTGCAATCATCCCACAATATCTCCTCTATTTGTAGTCTATGTAATAAGCACAGTCGGTGGTAACTGGTTGCCAAAATGCTTGCCCTAATGCTGTTCGGCTGGCCTTTCGTCTACCATTTGGAGGCACTCAGGCTTTTCCAAAATGGGATGTCTTTATCTTCCTTCCTGATTGGTTCTTATTTTTGTTAATCCAGAAAAAGGTTTATATGGGAGGGAGAAAGAGTGGGGATGGGAAATAATGGGGGGGGAGTGATATCTGAGAAGGATAGGACAAATAAAGCTCCATCTTGTTAGTTTTATATTTTTAGATTTCAGCACCACAACTTATTAAACAAAATAAATGCAGGGATCTTACTGTGATAATGACAGAACATGTGTCATGAGATTTTTCTCAACTCTCTCTCTCTCTGTTTCACATTATACATACACATGTTAAACTGTAGTGCAAAAATCTTCAGTATTTTCCTGAAACTCTCTTCCTTCCTTTATGTGAAAGGAACATCTCCTGTCTATTGTTATTAAGTGCTACCTCATCAGTCACTTCTTCAATCTGCTTCATAGAGTGGCGTCACATGACTTGGACAGCAATATGCAGAAAAAAAATGTTTGCATTTTTTAAAAACTACCAGGCCTCATTCATTTGATGAAAAAATTACTTCGAAATGTTTTTTTAAAGGAAAAGAGGATTTCAGTGAGATTCTCAAAGGTAGAATAAGATGTTATAATAACTTAATGATGAGATGGTAAAGGGGTATGTAAAAGTGTCTTGACTTATACAATCATCTCACCAGGAGCTCCAGCTTTCCTTATTTTCCACATTTTCATTAAATCTCAAAGAAAGACATCCTGAAGTAGCTCCCTGCATGGACCTTTTTCAAAATGGAGAGTATAGACAGTAAAGGAGACTTTGGAATGAGTAAAAAAGGCCTCAGAAAATAAGATCAACATACATCAATCCCTTAAGTGAAGTAAAGTTCAAAAGTTGCCCTCAGTAGAAATTAGAAACAAATTCGCAAGACAATTAGAGAACAAAATTGAAAAACAAAAGCTTCTTTCACAGGGAAATAAAAGTTTTGTGAAGCAGATTTCAGTACAGCATCAGAGATTCATATGCCAATGTTGAGTATGAATTTGATTTGTGAGACAATTTTATCTGTTACAAATGCATTGGCCAACTCCCATTATTCTCAGCTTGCTGTAAACTTTCAAGACAGTTGCAAACAAAATCTCTGAATATTTCAGAACTGTGGTGGAATGTAGTCTGGATTCCCAAAAGGAGGGCTGTATTCTACAGGACCAAGAGACAGTGAAGTTTTCATAGTTTGGTTGGGAGAAAGAGGATCAAGATAGCTCCTTCCTAGAAGTTCTCAGAATATATCTTTAATGATGTAAGTAGCCTCTTTAGTTTGGCAAGATTTCTGTCTGTACATAAGCTATAATGAAGAAAAATGCTTAGAAGTAATTCTGCAGGTCTTTCATGGTTTTTGGAACCTCACTGAACATTTTGCATGGCAATGTTGCTTTAAAAATAATTTGTAGAACTTATAGAGCAAAGTAATTTGTTTATGTTTGGTGTATTAATACAGACTGTATTTAGACTGGCTTGTACACCCCAATGCAGGCACTGATTATTTCCAGTTTCTTTCCTCACCCCAGATGATATCAGTATATAACAAAGTTTGTAGTGTTATCTTAAATTTGTTGAATAAATAAGATACAATATTTTGATACAAAGGTATTTTCCTAGTTTTGAAAAAAGAGAAAAATAATTTGCTTAAAAGAATGCATTCTCCATTACACCACAGCTGAGTTTACTGATGCAAATGCTCATGCAAAACCTGGAATACTAATGGACATTGCAAGGAGAAATCAATGAGGCTGTATTCTAAAAGTTATCAAAAAGTTTTTATGTTACGTTGTTGTTCAGTCGTGCAGTTGTGTCCAACTCTTCGCGACCCCATGGACTGCATTACGCCAGGCCCCCCCTTTCTTGCACTGCCTCCTGGAGTCTTCCCAATCTCACACCCATCACACTGACTATGCTATCTATCCATCTCATCCTCTG
>JANHZU010005807.1:39696-51832 GCA_032468055.1 Acrochordus granulatus | reverse complement strand
TCTGGTAGTTCTCGGTTCACATACTGCTGAAGCCTAGCTTGTATTATCTTGAGCATAACCTTGCTAGCGTGTGAAATTAACTAGAAGTTAATCTGACTCTAGAAGTTATATTTCATTGATGAGAGATGACTTATGTGAGTGGTTGAACACTGGTGCTAATTATAATTTCAAATTCTGAACTCTTATTAAAGATTACTGATATTCTGTTTATATTTTTGCCAATTAGTGGTTTGTATGAAAATAGCTAAGCTTTTGTTTAAGAAAAAAATAGATCATGTTAAACTTTAATAAGAAAGTATAATTATTTAGCTTATAAAAATAAACAATATTTATTTATTATAATATAGTGGCATAAGATACATCACACACACACATATAATTTTTAAGATATATTTTGCAAATGTGACTATTCTTGTACAGGATTCTAAGCTTCAACTATTTTAAAGGAACACCTTTTATTGAGATTTCAGTCATATCAGAATTCAGGAAACATAGTTTGACCTTAGTACATAGTGACTTAGTACTTTTGACTTAGACCTATTTATAATTGAGTTTTACTTCAGCTATTGGTTATCATAGTCTGGAATACTGGTGTTAATGACTGCTATCATTCATAATGAGACATTAATTTTATTTTAACCATTTCAGACCAAGTGCTTTCACTTTGTGATTAAAACAAATTATTATGAGCAAAACATCCAATTAAAGAAAGTTAACAAGAATGTGCTCTTAGTAAATTGTATAATGTGAAATAATTGGAAATTGAAATAAACCAACTGAATAATTGTTCCATAAAACTAACAAATTTGTAATGAAGTGATAATGTTCATGTGAAAATGAAAACAGCCGTAATATTGACAATATTGTTTCTTTTCACTTTTTTTCTGACTTAAATTATACCTTCTGTTGGAATAAAACTTCTTAAATGCATAATTTAATGTTTTTTAAAAAGTTATATTAAAAGAGAGGAAGAAAGATAATTAAAAGTGATGACAAAAAGAACAGTAACAGTATTCTAATTTACTTTATATTTGCCATTCTAATTACTATTTTTATAACATATAAATCCTACATTTCTTTCACTGAGTTCTAACAGACGTGTTTCATATAGTCTGTCAGGAAGACTAATCTGAAAGTTAATGACTGGCCCAAGACCATCCAATGGCCTTCATGACTAGGAAGTCTTCTCACTGGTTCTATTTTTAGATTCCAATGCCAATGGTTCTCTAAACTGTTGAATTCTATGGAAGATTACTTGAGCAAGACATGTGAACTACCGATCTGAAAATGTTACTGGAGCAATGATTCATTCATCACATATTTTTTCTACTCATTTTGAAGCCTTTTATTCTGCTGCTGACGAAGGAATCTATAAAGTATTCAGGAATTCCCTTGAAGAAGACTTGATTTTACTTTACTTTAATTTTTGTTCCAAATAAGACATTTCAGGAAAGTGCCTTTGTGAATTAGTTAATACTGGTCCCATCAATTCTTCCTTAAACAAGTTCTTACAAGCTTAAAATCAAAGGCATACCTTTCTCATTAAAACATAAAAAACTACCATTCTCTCCTTCTCTCTCAAGTAGATAATCAGTTACATTTTAATGTGACAGTACTGAACTCAAAATGTATTAATTAAAATCTGTCTCTTAATTCTACTCTTTAATGTGGATGTGCTTTTATTTTTGCTTACTATTAAGTACAGCTTTAAATCTAAATAATATAGTTCTATATTTCTGCACTTCTTACATAATTATTTCATCTTATGTCATGAGCTTTATTTAAATTATTTAGATAGTATCCAAATCATCATGATCATTAGTTTTTTTAATATCATCTATGCTGAATTTTCTGGTAGTCTTCCAATTTCTTCTCTTTAATACAGCTGCTATTTTTTACTTATTTCCAAATAGTTAATTTACTTATTGCTATTTACTTTACAAATTGTTAATACATTCTATTAGATCGCAACAAAGTTTAAAAAACAGGCATCTGGACTGGATTTTTCTCAAGTCGAAGACAATGAATGGATGCTGAATGAATATAGATTGAATACAAAATGACTGATCAGTATGAAACAAGGATTGTTTGGTCATATAGAGAGAATTAATGAGAGTGAAAATACAAAATAAAGATATAAAGGAAGAGTGAATAAGTTGAAAGGAAGTGGAAAATTGAAATTTATAGTTGGATGGAGTTGGTGAAGTCTTCAGAAAAAGAGAGATGAGAAGTTTAAATCCTCAGTTGGCAATATATGAAATAAATATATGCATATGAGCAGAAGTAGAAACAAAAATATATGGAAAAGTACACTGGAATATGAAAAGATTTAGCAGCATTCATGATTTGTTGTTATTTTTGTGGTTTAATATTTTTATATTCTTTTTCTGAGCTTTGCACATTATTGCTTATTAAAGGGAATATCATGATGAATATGTGTATTTGTGTGCATTTTCAATTGTTCTTTGCTGAATATTTTATAACAAATGAGATTGTTTTGAAAAGGGAATTGTCTGTCCCAGAGGCAATTTTAATAAAACTAATTCAGGTAAATGGGTTCCTAAAGATCTTAGTCCAGCAGCCCATTTCAGGACTTCCATATCCTTTGGGTAAAGCTTTGAAATCCCTCCTAGCATTTTGAGGGAAGGGCAGGGACTGATTCTCACTTATTTTAAATACCTAAAGAAGAGTTTATGTCTTTGTCTCTTTGTATCTCCATTGCCTAACTTGAATTTGTAGAGTAATTTGGATAAAAATAACTAACAACTGTTTTGTGGTCTATAGCTGCACTAAGGCATAGGAAGGGTCATAAAATAACATTATAGCCTCAATTTTTTGCTTTGCATAATTAGTATATACAAGCCATTTATATAACAACAGCCTGTCTAATCAACAAAACCCAAAATCATCTTTTTCACACTCAAAAAGTGATATCCAAGTAGAAATGGTTAGAATTATTCCTAAATTATCATCTATATTAACAAAGATTACTATTTTATTTCTGATTCTTTAACCTGAAAGGGAGAACTCTTTTATATTTATTTGAAACTCTAAACATATCTTTAAAAAATTTCATCTCTATATCTAAAAACAATCAAGTCTAATGCAACTTTTAGCATACATACTTTCAGATTCACTTTCAAAAATATTTTGTAAACTTTAAAAATTGCTCAAATTATGTGTATAATTTAATATACTAATTTATAGTTTAATATAATTTAGTATATAAATAATATAATATTTATATTATTTTACAAACCTTAGCAATCACCTATTCATTCCATTTTCAAATTCACTTTATAAGCATAATACATTGGAACTTTAATTTAATTACATATATCAAAGTAAAAAAATCTATCCTGACTCCTGTTAGCTTATTAAATTTAAGTTACTTTCTCCAGCTTGTCCACATAGAATAAAATATGTTTTCAGAATTTTTATTAAATAAATATAAATGTTATTAAATAAAAGTTTATATTATTAAATATATAAATTAAATAAAATAAATAAACAAATCAAAAGATTATCCAATGTAACTTTGGCATTATCATCAATTCCCATTTCAGTTTTAAAGTAGAGATACCAATCTTGTTCTTTTGAAGAGTGTAGATTTACTTGCAGTGGGAGATTTACAGTTAAACCATCTTCTTAGGAGTATGTCAGTTTTATAATCTATAATTACAGTAAAGATCTTTACATTGTCATCTTCTATTTCTGTCACACTGTAAATTACAATTCTCCAGCAAATTTTGGAGAGGTATTAAAGAACACATAATGCCTAGAAATCCACTTGTACACTTCAACCTTAAAGAAAGTTGGAAGAGAAGGGCAACCTCATTTTAAGGTGGAGATCACAATAACATCAAAATAGGAAAAGTGGTATCAATTGTGGAAGAAGAAAATGATTATTTTTATCTCACTCCCATTTCCCACTACCATTAACTCTATTTTTAACTCTATTTTAAAAAAACAACTTTTCAGTATTGCTTTTCCTCCCTTTAGTTTTTAAAGTCTTCAGTTGTGAGAAACTGTTAACCAGGCTGGAAGGAGAGTCAAATAGCTTAGTCCTTGCACAGCCATAAGACGCATAAACCTGACCTTACCTAAGATCCATGAAACCTTATCTGGTTATTCCCAGGGTAAGATAAGCAGCCTGGGAATATTCTTGTAACATAGGTAGAAGTCAATAAAGTTGCTGACGAAAGCTGACTCTGTTTGCTTGTGCCTGACATCAATTTATATATTTATATTTATTTATTAATCAAATTTATATAGTTGCCGATCTCAGCAAAAGTGGGCAGCATAAGAGGAACCTGATAGGCATGGTGTTGTAACCAGCTCAACTTTATCTCTGAGTTGAAAGGCAAGTGGGACATTGGCTTCACTGGAATTGAAGCCAATGAAGCTCTGGATTGAAAGAAGGAGTTTTGGGAATCACCCATACAAACATTTGGATAACCACTTGCTTCCTTGATGAGGGGGAATACAAGTCCTTTAAAATGGGTGCCTGGTGATTGGAGTTGTGGGGAAATAATGTGTCCACCCTTTGCCTTTTATTTAATTGTGCCAATCTGGTTTTAGCTTTTTCTTTATTTTTTTCTCTTTTTTCTTTCAATTGATTTTGGATGCTAAAAGCTCAACTTGGTGTGGATTTGCAATTCTGTTTCTCATTGCTGCATCACAATACTTTGGGAGTTGATGGAAAAAACGTATTTGCTACTGATTTAAAAATGGCAAGGAAGGAGAGTGGCTATTCTAATTCTGATTGTGTATGTGAATGCAAAGAAAATGCAAAGAAAGGAAAAGTGTTTGAATTATTGAATTGTCTGCAAGCTGCCTGAAAGAAGAACATAAATATGCACTGAAGTACTTCATGAACTTCGTCATTGTAGCAAGAAGTCCATTTTGCTGTTCTTTATTTTGACTATTCATGGGAATGTTTATTTTACATCACTGATGACTAGCCTGAAACAACACCAAGTGACTATGAATGGACTTGCTGAATTAACCCTTCATCATCTGGATGAAAATGCTGGCCTTGTTGTACATGTTTCTTTTTTTTTCTTTCTACTTCCTCTTCTTTCTTTTCTTTTTCTTTTCCTTATTTTTCTCAATATATTAAAAAGAAGAAGATAGGTCAAAAATATATTCACCAAAGTTTAGGTGATTTTGAAATGAGGGAGGTTTTAGATAAAATGCAGAAATTTAATGAAAATATAAAAGCTAGAATGAAAGTTTTGGATAGAAAGTTTCCAGAGAAGATTGGAAAAGTAGAGAGGAAAATAGAGGGGATAATTGAAAAAAATGGAATAATGACTATATAATGAGCCAGTTTGAACTTATGCAGATCAAAGAACAAATAATATTTAATACAAGAGTTGAAGAAATTGGGTTGCCAATGGAAAAGATCTCAGTTAGACATTTTTAGGATTTAGAGAAAAAGAGATCTTTCTTAGACTAAGGAATTTCCAGAGAAAACAGGAAAAAATAAAGATTTAAAGGATATGATTAGACATTGATAAGAATCTTGGACTCAAAGATGACAAAGGTAACAGATACAGCTTATAGAGTGAATTTGCTTTTCATAGTCAAAAGATACCTGCCCAGGGATATTGCAACTCAATTTGTAAGAAGATTTACTAAAGAACAAATCTCTCTCTCTCTCTCTCTTTAATGGAAGACAAGGAATTAATTTTACTGAAAGAAATTCTAGCAATAATTTTAAGGATGACTTGGGACTCAGTTTGAATGTTTATTTGTGATATGAAATTTTAAATGGAAATCTAAAATTATCTCAGTATCTACAGTTCATTTTGATAGGTGTGTTCTTATTGTGCTTTGAATTATGTGCGGAGGGATTCTACTGCTGAAGATTTGGCATGTGCTTTCCACATGACATTTTCTACAGGAAGAAGATGAACAGGGAAAAAAAGACTGAAAGTCTTTTCAGGAGTATTGACAGTACTCCTGAAAGAAAATAATTTAAAGAAATTTTTAATAAAAAAAAGAACTTTTTTTAAAGAACTTTTTAACTGTTTGGAAGTCACTTCAAAGTTCTGATTATGAAATATCATAAAAGAGTTTTTGTGGAAAGACTTGAAGATTTGAGGTTAAGTTTAAGTTTATATGATTAGTTAAAATATTGTGTGATGGATTAGAGATTGGAAAAATCAAAATATAGATATATAGATGGATAGCTTTATAGAAAGAAAATGTTATCTTAATATATATTATTTTGATTAGATTGAGGGGAGCATTTTTTTTCTTTGTGTATTGATTTAGGGATAAATATTCATATTGAGTTGGGTCAGGATTGGTGTATAGGATGGGTTTTTTATGTGTATTTGGATTTTAGGTAATGTTATTGTTATTTGTCAATTGTTTTTATGACTGTATATTACTTTGTGTCTTGTTTTGTACATTCCCAGTACATCCTTCTTAATGAAAAAAGACATTCAACACACTGCTTGTTGTCTTTTGCAAAGTAACTCATGGTAAGAAGATTGAAGGAGAAGACTAAATATCACCTGTGACTCTCTTAGCAACTGTGTAAACCTTTTGAAGTACAGTACAATTATATTTTTCTTGGGAAACATTAGCTAGACAAATCTAGCAAATGCCAAATAATATTAAAATATGGGTATGTGAATGTGATTTATAATTTGAAATATGTACTGTGCATTTTGAAAAGCTTTCTTTATTTTATCCCTGAATGGTGAATGTATATGTGTATTCACTGTGTGTGTGTGTGCACACTGTGAAATATACACTGTGTGTGTGTGTGCATTTATGTGTGTGTGTATGCGTGTACATATATAATCATTAAAGTAGATCCAAATTGCAAGCAAATTACAATGACTTAAGGAATATGTTAATGATCCTACTCCAACAAATAATTATAAAGCAGGTGCACTTGAGATGCGTTCATTTAAATGACAGCCATCAGCTTCTAATCTTCTGAATATCCATGATAATTGTGATGTCATACCAGCTACTTAATATCATTACTCACATTCTCCATTTAATACACCAGAGAACTCTAGATATAATCTCTATATAGAGCCATTGGTCTATCTATTTAATAGCAGTTAATTTATATACAAATCAGGGAGACAGTATACACTGTTCTTGGTGCAATATATTTCTAAAGAAATACATCATTTAAGATAGGGAAATAAACATTGAGCATAAAAGGTCTTTATGAATCATTTTGACATTAATGAGGGAGGTAAATGTAGAAAATTCACATTGAAAGAGAATTTATACAGAAAAAAATGGGAACCCAGATTAAATTGAGGACAGTATAGTCCTTTGACTATGTCCTACAGCAGACTACTTTTTATTTTTTCCATATAAATTTGCTGTTTTTCTTTAACCTTGACTAATTTATTTTTCTGACAGCCATAATAACAAATATTTATACCTGTAGTTCCTTAAAATAATACCATATTGACATTCTAAACTGATGAATAATATGATACTAATGTCTAATGTTTAATATGGCCATCAACTAAACTATTAAAATGGAGTGGACAAAACTTTTTCTGACTTTTACAAGATATTTTGACAATGAATTGGTTGTGTGCTTTAACAGTGGGATGAATGATCGAAGGAAAGAGGTTATGAGCTACTTTTCATTGGATGGATCCAAGCTAGGGCTGAACAGCTTTCTGTCAAGGACATGTTAATTGAATTATTTTGCTGAGCATGAACTGGGTTCAGTGATCTATGATTCTAAAATGTCTAAGATATGAGCCTGAAACTGATTAGCATTAAATCCAGCATTTGATCCCATGCATTTTTAATAACTTAAAACTATGACCCTATTGTAAAGGCTAATTAAGGAAAACATAATTCATTTATCTTCTTTTAAAGAAGGTGCCTTCCCTAAGCCAGGATTTGGTGAAGGTATTTGAAAGTAATTTTGTGGGTTTCAAACCTGAATTTCTTGTAGCGTTGCTAAGAGATGTTTATGATTAACATCTCTAGAGCAAGGGCTTTGTCAGCAAAATATGATTAATCTTGCCAGCAAAAGCAGTAATTGTAATATACTTTCCAAACTAGTTTTAAATTTCTACTCTAAAGAATCATCTATTCCTTTATCTTTTAAATTTCTTATGTCATTAGATGGGTGTACAAATTTGGACTATTCATTATTTTTTGAACTAGCCTACATAGAGAGTTGTTGAAGACAGTCATGAGATATCCCTTGATGTTATAAAAATTAATTTGAAGGAGCTATAAAAGGATATATATATATATTATTTTTATTTTTAAGTGTTTTTAATGTATTGTTTTTAATGTTGTTAGCCGCTGAGAGTCTCCAGATTTTGGCACCATACAAATTTAATATATCTATATATCTATCTATATCTATATCTATATCAATCTATATCTATATCTATATCTGTCCATCTATCTATCTATCTACACACACACACACACACATATATAAGTGACTAAAAGCTTTATCATTATAATTAATAATTACTTTGCTTAAGACATGAAGATCTTTACAACTGGCAACACAATCAGTTGTAAAAAACTTCCAAAAGGATATGTCTGCTCTCTTTTGAAGAAAGGGCTATTTCTAGAGCAATTCTTTTTACAATGGTATAAGAGAACAGTTTGAAAGGAATTTGATCCAAAGCATCATAAAGCATATGCACCTTAATAGGCCTGCTAGGAATGTTTTAGCTGTTAGCATTTTATAGATGAATCTAACTAAGAAGTCCTGTTTTCATAACAAGGTTTGTGGTATATTAAACCTGTAACAGTTCTTTCTGGGATTATGAATATTTATAAAACAAAGGTACATATACAGTACAATCCCTCTTATTTTTTAAGCAGTAATTTATGCCTTTAGAAAATGTTGTCATCTAGAGATCACACAATCTATGGCAAAAAAAAGAATCTGCCTTAGGGGATATAACCTAGCCTGCACATTGCCAGGACTCCAATCTGTTTTATGACAAAACAGATTCATTTATCTCTCAAATAAATAAATTACTTTTGTGAACATTTAAAAACATTTGCATAATTAGGTTTTAAAATCTGAGTCGTCTTTTTCATAATAATTAAACTAATCTACTCTTGGACAGGGTAAACAGACTTAGTAAAACAAGAGCAGCCTTGAGGCAAGGAAGTTACTACATTCTACAGGAACTGTAAGGCTGATGATGTTTTTTTAATTATGCAGAGTTTTTACTCCCCAGTAATAGCAACGTTTGTATTGCCTGAAGCTCAAATAGTTACTCCTGGGCACATAAAATTATACTCTGCTTTTTTGACATTCTTTGAAACATGCAACACATATACACTCCCACAGTATAGATACTTCAAAATGATTATACGCTTTCAATAGAGAACACGCAAACCTGATGTTGATGGATCCACTGGCTCATTTCCCAAGCATATGATATTCTTGATTTTCTTTGAATTAGGGAGGCTTTCATAGCATCCTATAATGCATCAGATAAGGACTGATAAAGCAACAGCAGATAGGAAGGTTTGGCCTCTTGTGACTTGCAATGAAAATCCTAGTGTTAAAAAGGGATTATGTGGAACTGACTGAAGACATCCTAGGGAAATAATTATGATGATGGTAGTAATAGATTTTCCTGAAATATTTCAAAATCCAGCCTCTTTATCAAATAGCAAAAATGTTTCTGGCCTAAAGGGTGCTTAATATTTTAATCTGGATAGTTTAATCATGTCAAATTGTACCAGTTTATGTATCTTTCTTTTATATATTGCTGATAACATTTTGGAATCTGTGAAAGCACAGTGAAAATTACAGTTAAAACAACTTCATTAGTTCCAGCAGATCAGATGTATACAACTTTGGACTAACAGCCATTCCCTGGTTTTTGAGTTGCAAGCCAAGGATTCTGCTACTAAAGTAGTTGGTGGCAGGACATAAATTTAACTTGAATTAATTTTAAGACCCTGGGTGCCTTACAGCTCTTTCAAAGAAATTCATTCAGACTTGCAAGATTCTTATAAAAAAAATAGAACTAGCGTTCATGACTTTGATTTTGTACTCTGGTCTAGTTTTGTCATCCCTTCATGGTAGATCATATTTTATGATCAATTAAGGCAATCCCTTCCCTGCCCCTTGTATTTATTAACTTTTTTTTCATTACATTATATACATTGCATTACATTAAAGTTATAATTTGATAGCAGCTTCTAAAAGTGTCCTCCAGGTCATACCAAAATATTGAGGGAACTGCCTGTCTAATGTATGTACTACCCTGCCGCTAATGCAGATACTCAAGAATCAAAGTAATGTAACCAATGTAATAATACATTGCCAAATATATTGTCAAATTATCTTCCCTTCCTGTCACTAAACACATCTTTCTTTGTAACACATGAGATTTGTACAGTAATGTTAAGTGATAAAAAACAACTATGTACAGTGGAGAGTTATGAAGAAAAATAATAACAAAACTCCCTAAGAATTTGCTATCTGAACATATCTGAACACTACTGAGCTGAAAAATCTGTGATAAAACAAACTCAGTCATCAAGCTCAGCCATCAAAACCTTGTCCTATTATTAACAGATGCAGGCCTATGGGAAAATTGTTTGTTTGCATGAGGACAAGTGGACGTCATGGTCCATTGTGCTTATAATGGCTCAGTCCCCTAAAGGGTCTTGCTTTAACAGAATTTCTGGACTTCTATGTGAATGCAATTGGCAGGTCAATGGATGTCGCCAATAAACTGAGTTGACTGCTGAATTCGTTTAGCCAAGTGCCTGGTATCTACTAATGGATTGATTCAGCTCAAACTAAAAGTTGCCAATACAGTACAAGCCACTAATTATTGTTCTTCATGAAGGTTCAAGAGAATGCTTGAACATTACAAGCCTAAGGCCACATGGAGCTACTGTACATCAAAGGTGTTTTATGCCTTGACCTTTGCCAGAAATTGTCTAAAAGAAAAGTAAATCACCTAAAAGGAACAGAATTTGGTTGTCTACTTGCATGCTAACTCAAAAATTTCAATTGGTTTCCCAGGGTATCAGGCATTACAGTATTATCAGGGTTTCATTAGTAACTGCTTATATCATTAGTAACACATAAATTTTCTTTCTAAGCTTCCATGTGAAATCATAGGATAATTCTAAATATTAATAACTTCTCCAAATAAACTATACTAATTTGTTCCAAAGTGATACTCAGTAATATGCTAATTAGATACATTTTCTCAAAAAATGCTATTCTCTTGAAGAATCATCCTTGCCATTTTTCATGCATAAACTTCTATTTGACATAACTACTTTCCTGATCAAAAACCTATACAAGAAAAAGTGAGAACTAAGATAGGGTGAACCCAGTAGATCAAGCAATGGGCTACAGGACTCCATTGAAGAAGGAAATGGCATCCCACTCAAGTATCTTTGCCAAAAAAAATCCCATGGACAGTAAAAAAAGACTAATAGATAGAATCCCAAAAGATGAGCCTCTCAGGTCAGAAGGAATTACAAATAGCTCCAGAAAGAGTGAAGTGACTAAGCCAAAGCCAAAAGGATACTCATTTGTGGATGTGACTGGAAGTGAAAGAAAAGGCCAATGCTATAAAGAACAATATTGCATAGAAACTTGGAATGTAAGATCTATGAATCAAGGTAAGCTGGATGTGGTCAAACATGAGATGGCAAGATTGAACATTGACTCTTGGGAATTAGTGAACTACATTGGACAGGAATGGTCGAACTTAATTCAGATAACCACTATATTACTGTGGACAAGTATCTCTTAGAAGAAATGGAGCAGACTTCATAGTGAATAAAAGAATGAGAAAAGCAATACTTGGGGTACAATCTCCAAAACTTTAGAATGATCTCATTTCGAATCCAAGGCAAACCATTCAACCTCACAGCTATCCAAGTCTATACCAAACCACTGATCTGAAGAGGCTGAAGTTGACCAGTTCCTATGAAGGCCTACAACACCTTTTAGAACTCACACCAAAAAAAATGTCCTTTTTCATCCTAGGAAATTGGAATGCTAAAATAGGAAGTCAAAAGATAACCAGAAGAACAGACACATTTGGCCTTGGAGTACAAAATGAAGCAGGGCAAAGGCTAAAAGAATTTTGTCAAGAGAACAAGCTGGTCATAACAA
>JANHZU010005807.1:0-13474 GCA_032468055.1 Acrochordus granulatus | reverse complement strand
TACTTCTCATATTTTTATAGCGGGGAGACACTCTTCGTCTGGCTCCTCTGATGAGACCTGTCCAGTATGGTTGAACCCCTGGCAGAGCTCTCATCATTAGAGCACACAAGCCCCCCAACCACAGCAAGGTGGTGCCTCACTGGGGGGTCCTTTAGCTTTCTCTATTCTAGAAGCAATGTCTTCTATAGAAGAGGAATGACAAGAATAATATATAATAAAACTGTGGAATTGGAAGGGACCACATCATTTATTTGATCATTTAGTTCAACCTTCTCAATGTTTAGGAAAACCAATTAAACCACCCTTAAGAGAAGTTTGTTTGGTCTCTTCTTAAAGACTCCATGATAATAAGTCACTGTTTCCAAACATAGACCAGTCCTTTGTTGTACAAATCATCTTGTCAAGACATTTTCCTTCTATTTACATAAAATCTTGGTAGTTGTCACTTCCGCTCACTTGTTTCTTATCCCATTTTTTGTGCCAATTAAAAAAGTTCCTGACCATGTTCTCCATAACATCCTTTTATGAAATTGAACACTGCTATTATGTTCTCATTTTCCTTTTCTCCAGAGTGAACATCCCAGGTTCCTTCTGTGCCATCATAAAGAAAGTCCTCAAGATGCTGCGTCATCTTTGTCTCCTGCTTCTGAAGTTATTCAGTTAATAACCTTATTAAAATCTGATGATCATAATCAAATACAGAATTCCAGGTATGGTCACACCAGAATGGAGCAGATGGGAATAAGGTTTTCATTTGTCTTTGATAAAATACTTCTTCTAATGTGCTGCCTTGTGTTCAGCACACCCAAGTCCTTTATCAGTTTAATGTTCCTAAGCCATGAATCTTCCATCTAATACATGCACACAGAAACACACACACAATTTGATGTGGAGACATGCTGATTTTCTAAATGCAGTTATCAAGCAATTGTGGACGCAACTCACTGTAATGCTATCCATGTAACATTCAACAGCTTGTCAATGAGAACATAATGTGGCACCTTGTGAAAAATTTTGCTGAAATTGAGATAGATTACATTCACAGCTCCCTAGTCTACTAGTTACTTGTCAAACAAGGAGCCAAGATTTGTTTTTGAAAAAGCCATGATGACTCTTAGAAATTGTATCATTGTCCTCAAGATATTTACTTGTTTTATTACCTTCTCTTTTTTTTCAGTTATTGATGTGAGGCTCAGTAGCTGATAATTACTGGGATCCAAATTTTTGGGTTCCAAATTTTTTTTCCTTTCTTGAAGAGAGGGATCACATTCATTTTTCTGCAGTCCTTGTGCACTACTCCAATCGATGTAATATTTTAATAAATTAGTCATCTCAAATAGATCCTTGACAAAATTTATGATTGCAATATTTGTGAGCATGGTAACTTGTTTTATTGTATATTTAACAAGCCAAATTCTAGTTGAGCATCTATTTTATTGCATGCTCCAGATGGTAAGCTTTTCAAATGCTAATGATGATGATGATGAATAGTTGTATATAATTTTGCTTACATATTTCTGCATTTGTTAAACTTATTATATTTTATTAAAATTGTAAGATTATTATTAAGTTTGGATAGTACATTAGTAATGAATGACAGACCATCATTTCTGGCCCATAGCTTTCCCCACTGATATAAACACATTTGAAAATATTGCAAAAGTTTCTTGTTACTGAAAAAAAAACAACAAGGATTCTGGATGCAACTCCAAAATTTCCTTCAACAGAAAGATCTGTGTATGAGTGAGTGTATATGTTTGTAGGGGACATACACAACAGAGTCAGGTTACCCCAAATAAAACTCCTAACTTGCAAAAAAGATAAACATCCCTGTAAGTTTTAGTAGTGTACCTTCTTGCTGAATATTTACTTTTTCTTTTGTGTCTCCATTGTTATACAGTAATTAATCTACAAGGGCTATGTCACATTTTCCCTCAAGACAATAATATATTATAATTTACATTCACCTCTTATTTAGGAAAAGGAAAGATATCCAAATATATGCAATACATTTTCCATTACTTGTAAAAATATAGAAAGAGCTCGTTTTAATTTTATTTTAGTGTTTCTAGTATTAGCAGTACACAAAAGGATTGATTGCAGAAAAAAGAGTGTTTTTTTTTCCTTCCTTCCTTGGGGGACAATTTGAAATACAAGTTCAGAAATAAGACTGGTATTTCTGTAGGCCATATAAAACAGCAGGAGCTATTGCAGTAGGAACCTTCCAGTAGCACTAGGGTACTTTCAACATAATTCCTATTTCTTTGGGAGCAATTTAGTCATTTGAAGTACTTATTTATATACTCACAGGAAGGAAGACATAAAATGGTAGTGTGCTTGTGTGCTTACTTGAGTTTTAACATGTAATTATAATGATGTAGCTTATTTGTGGTACAAGAAGTATAGGAGTATATGAGAAACACATTAACAGCAGAATTCTTTAAAGAATGCAGAACATTTTGTTGTTCTAATTGCATCTATTCTTTTACTTATATATTCATTTATCTGTCCTGAAATAATTGTATTCCCCTTCTGAGGGACTTTGTTAGCCAATGGTTGAGTTTTAATTCAGTTGTGCAGCTAAGACAATAACAAAAATTAACTCTTTTTTCTACCATTCCTTGCTATTTATCTTCTCATGGTTATAAGCATCCATGGATTAAACCTAGTTAAACTGACTATGATTTAGTCTGATTGAAATCAAGTTAGTAATGAGTATCCCATTCTTTGCTTTCAATAAGATAAATGCAGACATGTTAACTTGCATAAATATAAATGAATGTAGCAATATTCCTATTTTATGTTAAAATTAGAACCAGTGTAGGGTAGTGGTTCACATGCTGGATTATGATTAAGAAGAAAATCATCCAAGTCCACTCTCAAATATGAAATTTCATACATTGTGATAATCACTTATGGAGTTATAAAAAGAAGAATTGGAAATGGGATGAAGCATAAATCAGGTAACAAAAGCTGGAGGTATTATTTTTCATTCCCCCCTTTTACACTCTTATTTTTAATATAATCTAAGTAAAATTTGTTATCTGTATTTACTTCACATAATCATTGTCCTTTACTATACACTCTAACCAACAATGAGGAAGCTTGACTGACATTTCATTTCTGGTTCAAAGTGGTGAACCCACATTTTGTTGGCTGTCTTGACGCCATGAAAAAAAAACCTGTCATTCTTGCAGCACAACAATTGTTTGAAAAATTCCATTCTTGGAACTTTCATGTCCACCATCAGCATGCAAATAATCCATTTTGCATAATCCAATATTGGAGAACATCAATAATGTGACCCATATGTTACTGTGAAATACCAAGTCTGACAGCAATTTTCCATTGACTTGCTGATAGTTCTTAATGAAATCATCAACCTTTCCCATTTGAGATTTCTTGTGTGCTATCACACAGGGTCAATTTTGTTCTTGATTACACAAATCAGCTCTTTCTAGGTCACTATCTTTACATTTTGTGACTTACTGATTCATAGTATATTCATGTTGTCACCATAAACCAACTGTACCCGGCAGTGAATTTTAACTAGAAGGACTCCTTCAGCAGTCAATATCCAAGCATGTGCTTAAAGGACATTGACAAGTATTTATTACAGTTTTCCATTTCATGAACCATAGCAACATATTTTCTCAGAGCAACTTCCCACCAACTCAAATGAAAGAACACATGCTAAAGAACATGTCAGAACTCCTAGCACCTTTTTACTATGATTACTATTTGTTGTCAATTTATAACATTTTCATTCTACCTTCATATGTATTGGAAAATTTAGCTTTAGCCACATTAACACAATTCCAGAGCCAACATAAGCAAAAGAAAATATTTGACATAGATATATATACCAAAACAACCACGCTATAAGTGCATTTTGGGTCTTTTTTTTCTGTTATTTTGCTATATTTTTCAGGGGTAAGTTGTTATCTTAATAGATTTTTCTCCTCAGTGAAAGAATTTGGAAGATAAAAATCATATGAAAAATTCAAAACAAAAACAATCCTCAATGAAATTTCCCTGTGGAGGTTTTTAGATTGAATCCACCACAATTTCTTACACTTATTTGGGGCCACGATCCCTTGCCATTGGTAACTAAGGCTGCAGCTAAGAAGAGCTAAAGTCCAAATTACTTGACAGGCTAGATTTAGCTCCAGGCTAGCTACATCATGATCATGTGAATTTGCAGTAGGATAATTGTGAAGTGGATTGCAGGCATAATTTGCATAGGTAAAACACATTGGTATAAAAGCCTTTGTAACTCAACCCTTCTGGCACTATCCACTTGTAATTTCATTTCTTATTGAAAAGAATGGCAGTTTCTTTTCTGACCACGTCATCTTTAATTTCTTGAAATGAAAGTATACTATAGCCGTTTTTGTTGTTGTTTTTTATACTATTATCTTTATGGAATTAACGATTCTGTGGGGTCACTGTCAGAGCATATAATGTTCCATTTTAATGTTGCTACATCACAAAAATGGCTTGTTCAGTAATGTTTCTAAGAATGCAGATTGGATGAAGTATCCCCATCAATAAGCTAATTATACTCATCCAATTTTAACATTTCACAGTTTCATGAGAGTTCAGATTAAGTCTTATTTACCATGTCAGCTTTTATACAATTCAGTCATTAAATTCAGCAATAAGCTTAGATGCAAATATGGGTAAAATAATTTTGAGAATAAGTTAACACAAAGTCTTGCTATAACCAAGAAACATTAATTTTCCAACATTAATCAAACAGATGTTTTTGAGATTATAAAAACATTTCAGCATTCTGATTTCAATATGGAATATCAAGCAGGGCAAAAGGGTAACTTACTTTACCCACTGTTTGATATCTAGAGGTAAAAATTTTTGCTTAGGTTACAGTGAAGCCAATAATGTGCTTTTTTCTTATTTGAGTTGTTGTAGTTTGCTGTTGTGAGAATATGGAGACTTAGAGAATGACACCTATCAGGATCAGAAAAGGACCTCAGTAACACAGATCTGCATTAGGATCGAAATTCGGGATAAACTTAGATTCTTTAGCTCAGTTGACTATTACATTTAAAATATTAGTTTTATTTTAAAAAGTAGATGGGAAACTGTTATATTGCAAAAGCACCAGCCTTTGGGATCACATTTATTTAAACAATGTATTTCAACAATACTTTTATTTTGAAATTACAGGAAAGATAACCTGAGCATTCTTTGGTAGATACAACATGTAGTGAGAGAGCAAGCAGAAAAGAGATTGGTAAATTGTGATTATTATATCACATTACAGTAATTTGTGAGAGCACTCACAATATGCTCTCAAAATTCATTTATGTCACTAGTTTAATTATCTACATAATTTAGAAGCATGTTGATTGATATAGGATCTGAACAAGGAAACTTAGTTTCCTAAGAGGAATTAAATTGGCGATGTAGAAAAATATTGGGCAGATCAGCAACCATAGTACTTGTGTTCATATGACACATTTAGCATAGTGAATCCAATTTTCTGGCTTTATATGACTTTATATAACCATAACTACATGGATGTGAGCCACAGAATATACTAGATTATAAAACATGGGACTAATTAGTGGTTTGGTAAATTAGCACAACCTGAGAGATTTAACAAGCTGAGAAGCAAGAAGCAGAAGAAGTGGAAATAGATTGGAGAATGACAATTTGTATCTTGCTGATGCACAGATAAAGACCAAAGCTGAACCAAGAGAAATTTATGTATCTGATGTGCAAAACCAAACAAGAGATTGCCTGGATAGCAAAAGTCACAAGGAGCAGCAATACCATGAATGTATCTGTCTCCAGCTAGCTCAATCAGTGACAGGAACAGAATTTTCATTTCACTTCATCTCATCTCATTTCATTTTATTTTGTTATTTCAGGAACATTCTCCTTTTCATAGCAGCATGTACTGAATAATGTACTGCATAGTAGTTACACTGGGCATAATAGTAAAAAATAATAGTAAAAGGAAAGATACATAGTTAAGATTGTGGAAAGCATACTGTTGGGGAAAATCCTTAATTTAGTATCGGGATTTCCCCACAATAAAAATCCTAGTATCCCTAGTTGTCAGTCCTTCAGAGTATACTAGAACAGGATATAATCTCCAAAGGAAGAATTGAGCTTCACTGTATTGAAATGGGCTAAATTAACTGAATCTTGCAAGCTTGATTGTACTCTTCTGTTCCAGTGAATCAGAGAGGAGCCTGCCTGATTCTCTTCTGAATACTTTCTTCCCAAGATTGAAGGAATATTTCAGCACTCTTTACTTAGGAAATGGTTTTTACCTATTTATATACCACAATAATGATGTATAGTAAGCATGGACAAAAATCTTCAGATCTGATTAATCTTTTAAATTTATCTTTTATCTATTGACCTTCAGTCAATTGTATTTATTTCAAAATCTGAAGCAGCTAATAAACCCATCTATCACTGAAAATACATCTGAAAGAGAACATCTTGAACTACAACCAGTAAGGATTTTTGTTTACTGCTCTGCTTCTGTACACTTTATAAATTGTCTAAACTTTCCTACAAGGAATCATTAAAATAATAATATTTAAAATGAGGAATATTTTTACTATGTATTCTTGTCATTCTTTTATGGTCACTGAATCACCTATGAACTGCACAGCTGTCTGTTTTTGGAATGCCAATAAAAAATAATTTCTTCTACATCTAAAGTTCTTGTTATTGTCTCGTTATTTATATTCAAACAAAATTTTTTTATTTGCCAACTCTCTAAAGAGTTACTCCTATAATTCAGAGAATCTGAATATGTCTTTGGAATTTAGGACATTGAAGCCCACCACATCTAAAGAGGAAATTGTGGGGAGAAGGTTATTTTGATGGATATTGATCTCCTCTTGATTGCAATCAATAGGTTCTATGTTTCTTAACTCATGATGTCCACCAATATACATACAATTAATAATTTTAACAATAACAAATTTGCCAATGATTTTGTTTCATCATGAAGTAGGACAATGCATGAAAAACTGAAGTGCTAGAGTTTCCAATTCTGATGATTGGACATGAATGGGCAGCAGAAGCAGCCATTAAACAGAACACAGTGGACCTGGAAAGTCAATTAGATTTGGCTGCTATATTTAAAGATGTGTTCCTATGTTGTCCTACCTGTTTTCAAAATATTTCAGCCAACCAACAGTTTCCAAACTTAGAAGATCCCAACTTGAGCAAAATTTAATATCATTTCAATAAATGATATTAAAGGTTCTTGAGGGGGAAAAATCACGATATTTTGTTTAATGAAATACTTTGTTCTGAAACAATTATTGAAACATTAAGTCATGTTTTATTCTATTGCTGTTAATGCCTAGTTATAGCTAATATCTCTCCATAAAGTTTCATTTTGCAGCTATCTGTATTCATATTATTTACAATTATTATCTGACCAATGTGATTTTATTCTCTAAATGAAAGTTTTGCTTTAACATTTGTAAACTATGTAATATTTTGATCACACCATTTTTATAATTATTTAGTTTTATTAGTATTTATTTGCCTTCTCAGAATGTGCATTTTTTTTTTTGCATTAGTCCATGAATGTAATAAAGTTGATTCACTGATTGGTTGATTAAGTGTTGTTTCAGTTGAGTTACCTACCCAGAATCTTGACAGCCATAGAAGACAAAGACTCAGTTATCTCAAGAACTTTAGATGTAGAAGAAAATAGAGAGATAGACCAGTATCAGTAAGGAAGAATTGTTATAAGCAGGGACCATAACAATTTGTTATTTATCCCTAAGTCTGGAATAAGTAAAACACAGAAGAGTGAAAGAAGATAGCAAGGATAGTGAAGAAGAGCTAGTAGAAGAAAAAGATTAAACAATTTTATTAGAGAAAAATTATTCCAAGTTCTCAGATTGGAAAAAAGAGAGAAGAGAAGCAACCCAATTCCCTGATTCAGTGGTGGAGGGTGCTAGTAAAGAATGAAAAATAGAGAAATGTTGTCAGGGAGTTCTGGCCTGGGCTTTGCTTCCTGTGGATAATGAAAGTGATTGCCATAGTTTTTCTGTGCATTTCCACAGCAAGGGGGTGGGTGGGAAACAGGTTCTCCCAAGGTCCCTTTTTAGCACTGTAATCTTCCTCCTTAGAGTTGCAGATTGTCATGGTCATGGAGGTTTGGCTCTCAGCACACATTCATATACAAAGACAATATTATAAACTTGATTAGACTTAATAATGGATTAATTGGCTACTTTATGTTTAAACTTATATTATGCAAATCCATCATATCAGTAATCAGAGAAAGTGTGCTGTATGAAAATGTCCAGTGTGAACATCCTGGATGCTGGAGAACAGTAAGCACAGAGATAAGTAAAACACAGCAAGTACAACTACACCTTATCCTAGACTCTATTCCCTGACTCCCTGCCAGCCTTCTATTCTTAAAAGTGATGATGAAGAATGCTACTCCATTGCCATAGCTGAACTGTTTATCTAGGCTAGGGTGAAAGTAACGTTATTTCCTTTTATTTCATGGAATGTTTCATACACAGCATGATTTCTCCTAATAAGTTGTAAGTCTGTGGAAATATATCTGTAGGTCCTACAAAGTTTTATTTTGTCTTATATATTGTTAATTTCTATGTGAAATCACTAGGAAAGACAATTCACAAACTTGGAGATAGTTGTCATAAATAGGATGATGATGTTCAGCCTATTTATTCACTTTTCCTGTAAGCACTTACTCAAGATTCTCTCAGTACTTACAGACAGGACTGGATGTGGGAGAACAACTCAGGGTGCATCCAGGCAGGAGCTCAGAGACTATATTTTAAGATTTGGGAACATGCTTTCTGTGGATTGGTAAGGATTCTTTTTTAAGGCTTACAGTCTGGTGGCTTCTCCTGGATCTTGACGCAAAATCAGGAAGACCTTTTTATCAGCTTTGGTGATCAACTAGCCGTAGTTCTCTCTGGAGAAACATCTGGCAATGCTGATTTCATGTGCTGATATCATTGTTAAATTATTATAAGAAGCTCTTTGGGAATGCAGACCTTGAAGATTACTTGGAAACTGTATCCATCCCTGAATAAAGCAGCACAAAGTAATGTCTCCCCAAGACCCCACATAAACATTGATGAAAATAAAATTTGCTGGTGGCCTTCTGAGCTCAATTCAACACTGAACATTCATGGTAATTTCTGTCTTCTCTGTGGCAGAGTCCATGCTATGGAACAAAGTGCCATGGGAGTTTGAGCAAGTCTCTTCCATTTAACGCTGTAGGAGCATGCTAAAAACATACCCTTTTTACCCAGTCCTTTTAATTATTTCAGTTATTTCATTTGGTTTCATTATTTTTGAATTGTTCCTGTTTCATTGGTTTAATAAAGTTTAAAGATATTTATTGTATTTTTACTGTCTGAATAGTACTTCCTGAGCCACAAAGGAAGCAGGTAACATAAAATGCACCAAATAGATAAAACAGTCTGAATACTGAACAGAAGCAAAACTTGGAGGGGGGCTAAGTCTTTCAAATTTTAAGATGCTGATGATAATTGCAGTTCCAAGTTCCTTGTTGAACATAATCCTAATGCTTACTGACATCTTCATGCCACTGGGAGACTTTGTTTTCAGCAGCCCAGAAATCCTTAAACAAACAAAATCTATACCAGACAATCTCTAACAGGGCCATATAGTTTCTTATTTAAACTTGGGACTGATTTAAAAGGAAAATTCTCCAGAATGAGAATTACATGAAGATTTTAGAACTTCTAGAAGAAAATATGTACATGTCACAGCCTTTTTCACTTTTTTCATATTATGATGCTGATTCTTCCTGGGATTAAAATTGAAATCTGCTGGTACTATAACCTAAAAATAAAATGTAAAAAAATAACAATGTCCAGTCATTTATAGATTTTGTACTGAAACGGTCTAAAAAGTAAAAATTAGTATTTTAAATAATATTATTTAATAAAATTCATAATGGGTATTACCATCATTGAGCTTAAAAGATTTTAAACACAGTAAAATCATAAATTTAATTTAAGGAATGTGGGACCTTATTGGTGTAACTAAAATATAGAGGCCCTTTTTATATTTCTGAAATCCAATCATATCATTAAAAAGCATCTTTAAATGTATAAATTGAAGGGACTTTTGGAAAACTGTCTGAAATACATTTTTAGTTTATTTAACTAATTTTAAAATGTAATTATGTAGAATTTTGCCTTTTGTTTGGGTCTTTTAAGGATTGGATTTATTTCTTTGTATATTTATATGTTACTAGCCTTTTGTAGCAAACTTTTTTTTTCAGTGTGAATTGTGTAGCTTGGAAACTAGGTTCTTTTAATGAAGCCTTTGTATTTCACAAAATATGATTAATCTGATTAGTGTTCCAGCTCTTTTTCTGCTTATATTAACTAACACAAAGAGCCCCCCTACAGGTTAAAGTTTAAAAGTGGATTACCAGATAATGCTAGTCTTGACGAGGTTTCTATGGTAGAAGGAAAAACTGATTTTGCTTTTCACCTTATTTTATCCTTTCTCTTCCTGGGCCCAGTCTTCTTCTATTGTTCAAAATAAGGTTACTAATTTTGCAGCCAAATTTTCAAGCAATTACACAAATAGCTTAGGGAAAATAGCTTATGTCATAAAGAAAACAAGAAGTCATTTAAAATATGCCCCAACTATTTCTTACAAACAGATGACAATAATATTGCAAGCAGTATTACTACAAATTATAAAAATGTATTTAGGCCAAATTGAAATTAACCAGTCATGTTGTGAAGTTTTCCCTTTCCAAAGGAAAATAAAAAATAAAGAAGCACTGAAAAAAAGCTTTTTTTAAAAAAAAGCACTTGCTTTTTTTTGCAATTTTCAATTTACAGTAAAGAATCTGGGTTGAGCCTATGGATGTCGTTTTAACGAATGGTGAAGAAAAGCTATCCTTTGCCATACAAATACATCCATCTTTAGATAGCATTCCTCTGTGGGAGGTTTGTTTTCAATTTAATACATAATGAACTTCATTGGCTGATTCAGAAAACTGACAGTGAAAATGAAGTTCAGAATTTTGCAAGGCTCAATATTTGTGGTTATAACAGCAAAATAGGGTTGGTAAAATTGCCTCCTTGTTTAAAAAGCCTATGGTCTTTGGGCACTGTAATTCCTGGCTAATTTTAAATTCCTAACTCAATTTAGTTTATAATATAGCTTTAAAAAATAAAAAAGAAAAGCTGTAGAGAATGAGCACTGAATTCAAACGAAAGAGTTTGGATCTTTCACTCTGGATCATTTGCTGACATTTCTTCTTTTAAACTGAGCTCAAACCATGTCAATAAAAAAAAGTGTTTTGCATTGTTTTAGGTTGTGGGTAAAGAAAACCTAATATTGTAATAAACATTGCACAGTGGCCATTATGGACTATAGTCTCTCCTCATTGCACACATATAATTCCCATTACTGCTAATGCCCAAACTGAAGAGCAAATAGTTCCTTCATATATGTTATAAACCAAAGCATCTGGCTATATGAGTTGTCAAGACAAATAATTATTTAGGTCTATCAGATTCCTATGTCTTTTGTCTTTTATGACCCATTATTTAACCAAGTTTATGAAATTCATCTTCAATAAGCAAGGGTAAGCCTCATTTTAACATCTGTAAGATCTGTTTCAAATATGCCATTAGATACTGGTTTAAAGGAAGACAGGATATCTAGTATTCTGGGCATCATGATCATTATCACTGTAACTCAGGAAGTATACATCTATTGACAATTGACTATACAAGGTAGAGCAGGATCTAGTCCGACAGCTTAGCAATACTGAAAATCTGATGGTCAAGGTCAAATTATAGGAGATGGAGAAACAGAAATCTGAATGTTCCATTCACCTAAAATGAATGGCTGTTGATAGCACATAAAATAGCACACAGTTCAGTGTTGGCCTGGTGAAGTAGGTCTAGGTTAGGCTGTGAAAACTTCAAAAGGGTTCATCATTTTGATAAAGGTTCACAAGAGGAGTCTTTGTTATGTTTTGTGGAAATAAATATAACATTTATAAAGCAGAGCCTGACATTTTTTACATACACACTGTTTCTTTTTTCTTCTAAACCTCACCACATTACCTTCTGTGTAATAAAGGGCTGTGAATTTCTTTAGGTTGGTTTATGATTTGAAACTCAGACCTTTTAGAGGCGCAGTGGGGCAAATGGTTAAGACACTTGCCTTTTTGGCTGGAGGTTTGGTGGCCCAAATTCGAGATCCAGTGCTATCATGAAACAGAGTGAGCTCCTGTTGTTAGCCTCAGTTCAAAGGTGAGAGTCTAATCATGCTGGCCATGATTTCTACTTCCTACTTTGGTCTGTCCTTGCATTTGTTGAGAAGATACTTGGAAATTCAGAGTTTCAACAGCCAATTATTAAGTTTTAGGTACTGTTCACACATTGTAGAAAACTGTGGTGTGTTAAGCTCCAATGTACTAAATCACAACTAGCTAGTTCATATAATATGCTAAGTTAAAACAAATATTTCAGCTTAGTTCAAGGTATAAACCAACAAAGCTGTGTTGTTTTTACTATACTAGAAAGAGAAAAAAAGATAATAATACACCCCAGAAGGTTGTTCAGATGCTTTTAATCAAGACAACCACTTGAGAGGGCTTCACATCCATGGTTTTGGTAGATTACTGAGCTGCATTTCTTGAACCAACTTGGTAGTTGCATCACCCATGTTAAACAATAACCTCTTCCAGCTGGTTCCATATAATTTATTAAGCAACAAAACACATTGTGGCCTAGCTAATGTCAACTACAAGACTGTCAAATTGCCTTAAGTTTCGAGATTGCAAACTGGGCTATATAATTTGTTGGAGATAAAACATTGACTCTTCACACCTTTTTCTTCCACTGATCACTAGGGGCATTAGACATAGAGTAAGTAAACAAAGGAGATTTTTTTGTATCTTGTATGATAGCTCCCAAAAAGTTAGTGTTCTGATCCTTGTAGGCATTGTCTTTCTGCCTGCTTCTTCATATGTAGGGCTTATTTCTTCGTTCTTATATTCTGCAATTTGAGAACAAGAAGCTGAGAGAAACAGCATTTCCATTTAAGTAGGTAACTTATCCTTTTGGACTTCAAGCATCTATCCCAGATTCTCTAGTGAATTCTTTTATTCATACATATTTTCTCTACTAAATACAAATACAGAATACTAATTGGAGGATCCAGCTAGTGTTATCACAATATTTCAGTGAGGATTATTACATTTTCCTTACAGGATTAGGGCCATTCTTGTCAACCAATCCAAGTGGTGACTCCTGTTCATCAGATTTTATAATTGCTATGTTCTGAATTTGATAAACTCATCAGAAGTGACCATATATAGTTCCTACTTCAGATAGTTTTAGAACTTAACTGCTTTCCTTGGTTTATATTATTTGCTTTTATCCCAAAGTCATTATAAAAGTCTGAGAAGCCTTGG
>JANHZU010005806.1:350190-373690 GCA_032468055.1 Acrochordus granulatus | reverse complement strand
CCTCCTCAATGATGTCTCTAATCAGGGGAGCCTTATTATTAATTGACCTGGCATTCAGCAGCAGCAGCTGGACCCCAAGGCTGCCAAGGGCATGCTGGCCAGGGTCTGGGCGTGAGCGAGGAGGGCCAGAACACACCACTGATACTAAGCATAGGGGGCGTCTTCTCCTGTAATGGCCTGCCCTCTGCTCCCGTAGCACCCTCTACCTGTAACCACCTGAATATCCTCTCCTGCCCTAGAACCCCCCAAACAAGAAATACCCTCCACCCCATTACCTCCCTTACTCCTGGGCATGGGCTCTGCATCCCCCCAACCACCAAACAAAAACACTCACTCCCAATCAGGGAGGGGCAATGGCAGAGGGCCCCGGCACGAGAGCAAGCTCTCAGCATGAGGGCCCCTGCCTCACACCCTCCCTCAACCACACACTGCCCTTCCCCTAGATCAACTCACACCGAAGGCCAGAGGGAGGACACCCATCCACACCCCTCGCCCAGCTCTCACTCTGGGCAAGGGCACCCATTGACCCAACCACCCATCTGGTCCCGGCTCTCACCCAGGGGCCAGCGCAGAAGCAACCCTCGGCCAACAGTTCCTCTTATGAGGCTGGGCCAACCAACCCAGTCCAAACAAAGCGTCCAAATTGTCCTCCTCTTTCCGCATCGACAGTATCACTTAAGCCTCGCGATCGTCCATTTCGTTGGGCCACAGAGTTCCGGGCTGCACGTAGAGGCCTCGGTGCTCAGAGGCACTGGATCAGCTATCCAGGCCGCCACCATTGCAGGCCGAGACCAACCGCTCCAAGCCAAACCCAAAGGTCCGGCTGCCGAACAGCTGCTCCCAACCTAGCGACGGCTCACAGCCCCAGCTCGCTCCAGCCAGCCATGTCCTCCGAGACCGGGCCTCAGCGCAGTCAGAGACGCAGCCCCACAGCTGCCATTGTTCTGCTGCCGCGAACTCCTGGCTCCTCTGGCTCTCTCCCGAGCCTCAGCCGCCGGCGTTGTCTCGCAGGCCCTGCTGCTTCCCGGACTCGCAGCGAAGAACAACTGGGCCAAAACCGCCGCTTCCGTAGCTGGGCCTTGGAGCCCCTCACGAGGTCTCCGATGCATCAGCACTTCTGATGGAAAGAAGCTCTCCTGCTGCCACCGCTGGCCGTGTGAACACAGCTCTCGCTACACCTGACGTCCACATCAAAAGATCACACAGCGGGGAGGAGGAGGAAAAAGAGGATAGAGCTGGCCCCTCAATCTTTCCCGGGGGATGGTCGGAGCTCCGCGCTCCACACCCACTAGCTCCGCCATAAAAAAAAAAAAAGTCTTTTTAGTCTATTTTCTCTCTTTCTGTTGGCAGAGCTTTTATCTCAGCTGTCTGGTGTAAGGCGTTCTGCAGGGGGACAGCTCAATTCCTCTGGTCCTTCCGCATCTCAGTTACAACAGCTGCAGATGCAGCTGCAGTTAGAAAGACAACATGCACAGGCAGCAAGGCAACAACTGGAGACTGCACGCAATGCAACAAGGCGCACAAATACCAGTAGTGTCACCACCACAGTTACACAATCTACAGCAACAACCAACACATCTAATGCAGAAAATAATCAACAGGCTATCCAGAACTCTCAATTCCTCCTTACCAGGTAACATATTTTAGTGAGATGATCATGATTATTCTGTTTTGCTCCATGCATTCAGATCTGCTTCTGCAGTTTGTACATTGTACTGGCACCCTTTTCCCCAGAAGTTTGTTTTTCATTCAGCATGGAACATTTAGTAACATGGAAAGTGTGCTTTTCCTGTTACTAATTGTATGAGAGATACTGTCTGCTTATATTCCAGAGAGCAGCAAATGGCTTAAACTATAATGCAGCACTAGAGGCTGAATATACATCTTGAAAACTATTAAACAGTCTGAAGGCTGTTTAATATGAAAGGCTTGGTAGTTGTGTGAAGCTGTACTTTTAATTTCATTCAGCTTGGTTTTTTGAATGTGTAAATTTACCAAATAAGCCCACCTACAAAGACTCATGAATGATTTATCTCATGAATATATTATTACAGGTACTAAACATGAATCATTTGTCTTCTGTAGCACATTTTTTAAGAATTGGTACATTCATTGATCCTTATCAGTATCAACTTATAGTAAATTTTGCAATCATACTGTGTATTATTTTTAAACAATCTAGTAAATCTAAGAAAAATGTTATCTGCCCCATGCTTTTCACTTTCTAAATTTGGGGATTAATGTGTGATATTTATAATATTAATGAAAATCATAAGTAATTGGATCAAATGATAATACAGTAGTCCTTGCTTAATGACTTGTCACTTAGTGACCATTTGAAGTTATGATGGATGGACCTCAAAAAAGTTACTGACAACCCATACACATGCGTGCGCACAGAGACCACAATCATATGATTACATTTCAGCAATTGGCTGGCATTTACAACCAGCTTCAGCATTCTGTTGTCATATGATTTGCAACATTTTTTGCTGGCAAAAAATGGCCATTTGGTAATTCTGGCAAAAAAAATTCCAGAAAACGGATTTGCTTTAATGACTATGATTTGCTTAAAACTGTGGTGATTCGCTTTAAAAAAGGTAAAGATAGAGGTTTCCCCTACCAGTTGTTGCTGACTCTAGGGGGCAGTGCGCTTCTCTGTTTCATAGCCAAAAGAGCCAATTTTGTCTGTAGACACTTCCGTGGTCATGTGGCCGGTATGACTATATGCTGAGGTGCACAGATTCTGTTACCTTCCCACTGAAGGTGGTCCCTATTTATGTACTTGTATTTTTACATGCTTTCAAACTGCTAGATTAGCAGCAGCTGGGCAGATAACAGAAGCTCATATCATTATGTGGAGGCTCTTGGGTCTTGAACTGCCGAGCTGCCAACCTTCTGGCTGACAAGCCCAGAGTCTTAACCACTTGCGCCACTGTGGAACTTTGATTCACTTTTATGGCCATGGTAAAAATGGTTGTAAAATTGTGTGAGGTCATGTGATGACCTGCTTAATAACTGCAAAATTCTGTGCTCAGTTGCAGTTGTTAAGCAAGGGCTCCCTGTAAAATAAAAAAAAACATGTACAACTAAAGGTTTAAATGTGAATAGGTACTGTAATATTTTTTGTACAACAGCAATAATCACAATGATGCATCTATCATCCATATGAGATGCATCATATTCTGCAATAAATCTGTATGTGAATGCTGTCTTATCTATTTGGACAGCAAGTTTACAGGATTTAAGAGCATCAACACCACTAGTATTGCTATCACTGGTCAGCAGTACCTCTGTTTTTTGTAGGCAAACAAGCCAGTCTCGGTGAAAAATATAATGAATCAAATATATTATACAAATTGCATCATACAGAAACAATTAGGAAAATATTTCATTTTAAATGTTTCTAGTATTAATCTAAAAGTTAGTATTTTTCAATGAAAGAATATCAGAAGGAGATGCTAATATAGTATGTTATATTACAGCACAAACCTATCAAATTTGCAAGAGACCTATTGGAACCTCAACCCACAGATACTCTGATACTATGGCAGTACTTTAAGTCTTGTGGTCCTAAATAATTTAAGAATTTATACACTTACATTGATGTATTGAATCAGGTGATACCAGTATCAGTGAATACTGTACCTGTTTTCTGCTAGCTACTTCTCTGCTTTCTCTGGCTTTAATTGAACCTTAGCCCTTCAGTTCAGACCAAATGAATAAATGCAGACGATACTGGATTATCCACTATATCTGATCTGGAGTTTATATTCTTGATTTTACTCTCATAATACTTTGTCAATCTATTTTGTTAAGATGGGTATGCTACTTGATTTGAGCAGTCCAAATCTACAAGTCTCCTTCTAAATTTTCTGCAGAAGAGACCTGGATGTTAGAGAAGTAAACTTTGCTAACATATAACAGAGATTACTATGAGCTTTATCTTGTGCCCAATCATATTTGTCATAAGGTTTACATCTTGCTAGCTATTTACTAAATTCCTTCATCGCCTAAAGCTCCTTCCAAACCCAAAGAGATTCCAGATCGTATAGTTGCATTAGGTCCTCAGAAGCAAGTATCTTGGGGGTCCCTCTTAGCTTTCTTGGGCCTCAACAGAATCATTGGCCATATCTTCTAGAAAATCTCCAGAGCGTTCAGTAATGTCTAAGGATTTCCTGAGTGTCTGGATCAGATAATCCTAATGGATCTACTATCTCTATAGGATTTAGGCTTAATAAGCTCAAATCTCAACAGGGAATTATCTGTCAGCGACAATGGAATATGCCACTTTACCCTCTCCCTGCTACCAACATCTCATTCCATTTTGTTCTGTCTTCCAAATCAAGTTGAAATGTAATCTCTAATTCTTTGTTGAGCCAAGATACATGAACAGTCCCTTGGTGGTCACAATAGTGATAAAGTCTGAGCTGTTACTTCCTAAAAAAACAAGATAACTTGTTCTATTTAATGGTCATCTGTGCTTTCACATACATGGGTTTGCTCCATACAAAAAATTTTGGGGAACTATTTAAGCTGAGCTTTTTGGAAGGATGCTGTTGCCCTCCCCATATATATTTACAGTCCTTGGCTTTGCTAAATTCTTTCAGTTCCTAAGCTCCTAGATTTCCACTGCTGCCACATGCAATGAAGGAAGGGTATCTGCATTGGTATAAGAGGATCGGTTCTATGAATATAGAGATGATCAGTGGAAGAGCTATATTTAAAGCAATGCAGTCTGTTATTCATTATCAAACTTATGGTAGCTTTGTATAGCTTTAGGAGAAGGGGCAGATTGCCATTATGTTAAAATAATAGCAAAATTATAAGCATCTGCTCTGACTTGGATATCTAGCTGATAATGTTTCACAAACATGGAAGGTATGGACAAGCCAGCAACTCTACATATTTTGGGAAGAAGCACTCCTCAAGCAAATGCAGTCAGAAGTTGCTGTAGCTCTGGTGAAGTGACCATGAACAGCTGATGGAGCAGGTAAGTTTGTCAGCTGATAACAAAATAGTGCAAGCAGCGAATCAGATAATAATTGTTAAGAGACAGGTAAGAACTTACTAAAAAATAGCTTTTGATTCTTGATTTTTTAAAATTTTGATCTTAGCCAGAGCAGAGATAGATCAACAGATCTGGTTTCAGGGACAAGTAGAAGTGATATTGATTCAAAAAATATGGTTTCAGAATTAAAGATGATAACTTTGCTGGAAAGCGAGCAGTGTAAGCCTCCATTACTGATTATAGTTTTGATATTTCAAGACTGCAATCTTAGAGGCCAGGTGATGGCCAAATTAATTACTAGATTATTTAACTAGAAAAGTTGTGGCCTTAGTGTGTGCTCCCAAAGAGAAGCTCTCAACTAGGACTGTTGATTTTAGAATGCTTAGAAGGTAAAAGACATATTGTTGATACTTCAAAGAAATATTTGCCCTCTCCAAAACAATAAGCAATGGCCATCTGTAGGAAAGAGGATAAACTCTGTTATTTTAGAAAGAATGGATGGGAGTCAATGGCTTTTTCTAAGTGAGCAAACATGCTGAGAAAAATGAAAATACTAGGATATGAGAATGAGGGAAGGTATCTTAATGGAAATAAAAATAATTGGAAATAAGCTTATTTGGAGTCAGAAAGATGAGAGAACACCTCTCTTACCATAGAAGCAGTTAGAAAGGTTCAAATGGAGTTTAGCCAAGTACAGTGTACAGAGCAAAAAGGAAGCAGCATTTTCACCAAAAGCTCAGCTGGGGAACATTCCAGGATGATGCTTTGTGCAGGCACAAACCCATGAGTGATGCACATAGACCATGAAAAATAACCATTGTCTCTATTCAGGCTCAAAGTAATAGAATCATATTTCTCAATAAAGTTCAGTTAATCCCTACTATTCATTTTGGATTTAATCTGAATCTGATTTTTCTTCTACAAATTTGTGTTTATATGTGTGTGTGTCTCTCACAATGAATTCTAGTTGTGAAAGCTTGTAGACTTTTGAAGGTGCTCAAGGCTCTTTGTTTTGTTGTTTCTTACATTCCCTCAAAGAGCCTATGATGCACAGGTTCATGGTGGGTGTCTTTAGCCCCACAGTAGCCAGCTTGTGAGTTAGGTTGAACTGAGCAGAAATGAGTCACCTCAACTAAAATATCCCAGGAGTTCCATGCTCAAGTTGGAGCTTGCATAGTCCAGCATCAATCTACTGTGCTCATTATCTCTTGTTTTTCAGGATGCAAGATGATTTACAAGTTTTAATGATTTTTCTTATGTTATTTAATATTTAACAAAAGCATGCAGTTGAAAATTTAAGTACTATATGTAGTCTGAAATAAATGTATATGCAGAGTATTTTTAAAAAAACAGTTTGACCACAGGCATTTCTATAAGACCCAGAGATAGGGAGCCACCAGTGAGAAAGTTATATCCCATACAGCAGCCTGAAAAGTTAGAGTTCCAATTCATCTCAGATCAGATAGAAGACCAAAGTAAATATCTTGATTTGTCCTTGGAAAGAAAGAGAATGTAAGCAGAGTACTGAAAGGAGTCTGCCCCTACCCCCCCCCAAAAATATATCTTCTCCAGATCTCCAACTCCTGGCACCACAGTTGCTCAGTGGTAGTGATCTTACTGTATTAGAAGTAGGAGCTCTGGATGTTTGACATAAGCAACAAGTAACTATTGACTACTGCCGCTCTCCTTTATTTTATAGAAATAATATGCAAGAAAGGCTTGGAGATAAATCTTGGATTTGTTTTTTGTTGCTGACCCCATCCCCCCTTATTTAACAGATTTGTATGGCTGCCCATCTTAGAAACACAACTCTGGGTGGCTTATTGACTTACATATTAAATGAAAAAGCCTTTCATGGGATTTTAGAATTATTAGACCTACAAAGACGTACATGTGATCTTTTTCAGCTGTACCCTGTTCCATCTCTTACATAGGTTGAATGATCCCAAGATGTCTGAAGTAGAACGTCAGTCAATGGAGAGTGAGCGGGCTGACCGCAGCCTCTTTGTTCAGGAGCTTCTACTGTCCACTTTGATGCGGGAAGAAAGCTCATCCTCTGATGAGGATGATCGCGGGGAGGTTGCCGATTTTGGTGCTATGGGCTGTGTAGATATTATGCCTTTAGATGTTGCTTTAGAAAATCTAAATTTAAAAGAGAGTAATAAAGGAAATGAGCCTCCTCCACCTCCTCTTTGATGACATCCCACTTCGCAGACAATGTCCTCTGTGCTGTATTTGCCAATGAAAGTGGACAACAACTATCTTGGGTTTGTTTTGGTGATTGTAATTTCAGGTCTGTCACTCTTGTTACATTGTGTACATTCAAGGGAAGAGAGAAAAAGATATATATGATAATCATTTCCACTTAAAATAATTTTTACTTCTAGCAGGTAAATGTAGGTTTCAGTGCAGAGGGGAATCCTCTGTGCTCTGTACTTTTGACATGCAAAAGGCTCTCCTAATACTCCACATTCAAACTGAAGAGGAAAAAAAAGAAATCTCTAACGAAGCTGCTGTGTGTATTTATGAATATTAATGAATAAAAACTGCTTGGATGGTTTACCTTTACTGCATGAGGTTTTTTGCAGCGTGCATGAGTTTTAGTGACCTTGTCATTTAAAAACATTTTTAAATACAAGGAGTAAAACTACAAACAACTCCCTCCCCCAAAGCTTTCCTATTATTCAAAGGTTACAAGGCAAAGACGTTAGTACTCATTTAGTGACGTGTGACCATCAAGTAGCTTTTGAATAATGTATATTAGAACCACCTTTTTTTGTGTGCTGTTAGCACATCACACAAGCTCTGCAGTGGGACCGCTTGTTGTTTTTCAGAGTGTGGCATTTTGCATTGTGTCTCTTAATGTTGCCCTCTTTAACCATCAAACATACATATGGAATAAATCAGCCTGGTTTTTATGCATCACTGGGAAACACAAAAGTAAGACCACTGCCAAGCTTGGCAACAGGAACTTTTGTGTGCTCTGTAATCAACATACTTGTTCAGCTTTGTTTAAAGAGTTTTTCTCATGTTTTTTTAATTCAAACTGTTAACACATGTTTTATTCAGGTGTAGATGGTTCATTTATTCACTGTCTTAAAGTAGAAGTTAACTTGGATGATATTGTCTTCTTTTAAAACATCTTGGTCAGTCTTGATCATATGCCTGGTTATTTATGTATTTGCTTCCTAGTTGCAGAGACTTGTCGGTATCAGGAGAGCTTGAGATGATTCCCAGACTTTTGTCAATATATTGCAATTGCATTCTTAATGCTAATTCTAGCACCTTTTAATTTATTATTTCTCCATTTTTTTCTGGCATAAACCCTTTTTTAAAAAAGCCTTTTAATGGAATCATGCCACCAACATGCCTATACTATTAATCCTTTATGTATAAAATGTACAGTGTTTTGTGCATAGACTTTCATAATAACCCCAAGGCAGGGACAGGTGGGGATATTGTGGTTTGGGAGGGGTGGAGGGTGGGGTAGTGGGAAAGGGAATGTAAAGTTAGACAATAAAGACAAAATTGCACACCGCTTCTGGTTAAATCTAAACTAGGCGTAGACCATAATCATGTTTCTGCCTGGTTCTCTCACTTTCTTCACTCTTCTTTCGCCTGTATATTCTCCCACTTCTGCCACGTTACGAGCTTTTTAAAATAAAAAATCCAGATACAACTAGCAGGATAGTCTTGACATGGATGCTACTCTAAATTGGTAAAATCTGTTGACAACTATCTGTTTTGACTCCAATTATTTCTTCATCAAATACAATACTAGATTTGTTTTTCTCTTTACTCTTTGAAACTGAATGTTCTAAGCGGGGAATTCTATAGCTGCCCTCTGGTTAACTTAGGTGTTTAACCCAGTAGGGTTTTTTTTTAAAAAATGTTGAGGATTTTAAAAACCAGTTTTCAATCTGTAGTCTTTTCAAACACACCTGCACATTACAGTAAGACCCACAGTTCAATAAAGCATTTTCAAGACTGTTTGTTCAGTTGATTCTTTGATGTTGCTGTGTTATCAAAACAAATTGATTCTAGGTAGGTCTCTACAGTGATGGTTTAATGAGGCCTACATTGGAGAAATTGGTTGTCTAACTCTGAACTTCATTTTAAACTTTGGTCTTAGACTGGAAAATACATAATGGACAGTGCACAATTTGTTAAGGCTTGCTTGCTGACTATAGAGAATGTGATAGCATTTGACCACAAATGCTTCATTATTTTTGTCGCTAGATACACTGAAACTAGAATGTTACATTAACTCCATATGCTCATTTAAAGTGTTTCTAGGTTGTAGGAGCTTAAATGATTAGTGCTTTCAATGTTTAAGGGCTTTTATTTCATATAATTTTGTAGATAAGTTACTATCTTGTTTTGGAATGCTGTCAAAATCAGTTTCTTATAAAGAGTGAAATGGAGGCAATAAAAGCCTCACAGAAGTAGCATAAAATTGACTCTTATTTATTGGGAAACTAGGAATATCAAGCAACCTACCTCACAGGGTTGTTGTGGGGAAAATAGGAAAAAGGAAGGAGTATTATATACGTTTGCCACCTTATTTATAAAAATAATAAAGGTGGGATAATAAAGGCCTTAAGTGTCAACGCAAGCTAACTCCCCCCAAGGAGTGTTTCCAGAAATGAGAAGCTATACTTAAAAAGTCATCAGATAGTAATAACTTTAAATCATGAATGGGCAGATTCATGGCACTGAAGGGATCTACTCTGAAATTAACTGGATACTCTTCTGATTTGAATTGGCTGAAAAAGCCATTCAACAATTGGTTATTCAGTCACGTCCAACACTTCGCAACCCCACAGAACGCAGCATGCCAGGTCTCCCTGTCCTGCACTGCCTCCCAGAGTCCGCCCACACCCATCACACTGACTGCTCTCTATCGCACCCTCTGCCATCCCCTTCTCCTCTTGCCTTCAATCAATTACAGTGTTATAAAACAACCGACTTTTACCAGGTTTTTAGGTTTTTTTACAATGAGGTTTTTAATTATAGTTTGCTGTGCAGCAATTGGAAAGGTGAAATTCTCATATTCCCAGTTCACAAAAGATGTGAAAAAGCTTGGCTGCTCATTTTTAATTATTAGCAGTAATGTACTGAATTTAACGCATCCTTAGGTTATATACTAGGACTTGGGTTCTGTTGTCTGTCACTACTATGAAAGGTGCCTGTTTTTGACAGTTCTCTGCAATAATGTCTGATGCCTCATTTCAGACTGATTTAACAGTTAAAATATTTGATCTGAAATCTTATACAGAGCAAAATTGTCAAAATCACAACTTTTCATACTTTTTTTTTTCAATTAAACGTACAGCTTTTTGCTTTTACCTGCATGAGGGTAGCCTTAGGGCTTTGGATTACTTTATAAGATAGATTTTATTTACAAAATGGTTCAGAAATGTTGCTAATCTGCATCAGAGAAAACCTAGTAATTCAAGTTAAAATAGCATTTTTAAAGTCTTAATTCAATGCATGCAATAATTTCCTCTTTTGACAGCTTCAATTTTGAGCTAATTGGCACAAGCGAGATCATAAAAAATTAAGTTCCTTCCACATGATGGGTTTCAATAGGATTCAGTTACAACCAAACACAAGTTTTTGTTTTGCATTTCCCACAGCAGCACAAAAGCAACACGTTTAACTTTGGATGACTTCTATGTATGAAAACTAGAGAAAACTCTTATCTATACTTTGCGATTGTATAGTGCTGTTTTTTACCCATCTTTGTTATTTTCATAAATAACAAGGTGACAAACATGCCTTGGGAGCATGTTACCTACTGTATTAGCTTTGCATCTCCAAAGTTCCGTTAAAATTGCATATTTGCTAGTTATGTCCTGCCTTAGAATTGAAAGAGTACCAGCTGGTACATACAGCCATTTCTGCTATTCCCCCCATGATATCAACCCTGTTAGTAGCTGGCCCTAAGTCAACAAAGCAATATGAATAAAACCTGATATTGCCATAGATAATGTGGAAAAGTGCAGAGACCATTTACGAAGACATTTTATGAATTTGCCAAGACAATTTCGAATAGAATGGATTTAGTAAAAAAGTTAAGTGTAAAATTGGGCTGTAAACCTGCAATTCTTTCCCCTAAAAGTAATTTCACGGGAGCGTAACTTGGATTTTTAGCGGAGGATTTAAAAAATGGGTTTTACATTGTCCTTTAAAACTTATATGCAAAATATTTTATAATTTCATATTGGCTCCAACTTGGTAGCTTGCCTTCTTTGCATTGCTCTTCTCTGTGCTTTCTGTTAGGAGTGTATTACACTATATTGTAATGGTATTCAAATCTTAAAATCATTTCTGCCCGACACTACTATTCTCTCTTGTGATGAGGATGATAGTAGCTTCTAATGTGGTATGTCGGGAACACAAAATAATCAGTTTTGAACATCTTTTAAGGGTGGGTTAAGGGTCTGAAGTTACAAATCTATGCCATGAAACTGAAAGGAAATTCCAAATAAGAACTACACTTTGCACCAGTGATGTACACTAAAGTAGGTGCAGCCAGAAGAAAAGCAATAGTGACTATTATTTCAGTGTATCCATTTTTGTTGCATTAAAGTAGAACTTTTCAGAGAGGTTTCAATGGTGTCCTGGGGCCACAGGCTCTGCGTTTCATGCATTTCATGAAATTAAAAATGTAACAAAATTATAAATATGAACCAGCCAAGAAAAACGAACAAGAATTACCATGATATGGACTCAGCCACATCTCTGGATCTCCAGGAGCAATGACACAACCAAATTTTCAGGGCCTTATAAAAGGCTTTGTCTTGTCAGATGACATTTGTTAACAGTGGGAACCCAGAATGTGCCTGTCCTGCCAGATCTTACAGGACAGGTAGTTGCAACCTGCAAGTCACCCAGGCCTAAGCCACGAAGGGCTCTAAAGGTCACCACCAGCACTTTGAATTGAGATCAGAGCTATATTAGCAATCAATGCAGCTCACAAAGCAGAGGTGTCATGTGCTGTATGAGAGGCATTTTGCACTAGCTGAAGTTTCCAAATATTCAAAGGCAGCCTCATGTAGAATGTGTTAGTCTAATTGGGAAGTGACTAAGGCATGTGTGAATAAGCAAGACATCCTGGTCCAGGCATCAGTACAATTGGTGCACAACATGTAGCTGTGCAATTTCATCCAGAACTCAAGGTGGAAAACCTACAAAGCCAGGGCTCTAAAATATAGACCCTTTCCATTTTGTTTAGGTTGTGTTGAAGATTGTTCTCATCAGGCCAGCAGTAATCTGACAAGAGACAAGACCTCCATGGCATCACATGGCCAAGTATGGAGAGAGAAGGCTGTCATCCACATACTGATACCCTGCCCTGAATCGACGGTGCAATTTCACCGAGTGGCTTCATGTTTGTTTCTTCATCAAATTTGTATAGCAGTACATCTCACCAAAAGCAACTTCGGTGGTCATGTTGGTGTCACCTATTACACAGGTGATAAGAGTTCCAAGCTTTGTGGCGTTCCACCAAGCAGGGACTGTAGCCTAGGCTTTCCTCCCCTATACAACAGTCTAGCTACCCCTAATACTGGTCCAGAAGGATACCATGATTGATGCTACTGAAAGCAGCTTAGAAATCAGCAAGAGCAAGGGTGGATGTACTGTCCACCAGAGGACATCCAAGGATGCATTTTGTACCTTTCCATTCCCATACCCAGAGCTGAATCCTGGCTGAAAGAGGTCCAAACGATCTGCTTCCTATATTCTGTTAGGTGTCCAGCTTTTCTAGAACAAAGTGATTTTGGACAAAGTGACCCTAAGTGTGACATGGATTTGCACTGGTAATTTCATGACTCGATAAGAAAGATGAAGTTAACAAATCAGAACTTAGTTTTGTAAATTTGTGACTTCCATAAATACTTTAAATCTTCCCCTAAAGGAAGTGGTGGGTTATGCAAATCAGCTCTGCTTTAATTCAAATCGGAAGTTTGAAGAAGATAGGTTTTGATATTGAAATTCAAGGCTTAATGGCAACCCGGTTTAAATTACTCTGAGATTCAAGATTTGATTTTAAAAGTTTTATCCATAAGATATAATGGGGGAAAAAAAACCTAAAGATGCAGAATGTGATGAAAATAGGAGTGCTAGACCCTTAGCACTACAAAGTTTAAGTTGGATATTGTCTCAAAAATTAAAATATCCCTCTGTATCTTTTAGGGCATGTAGGAGAGATGAACAAAAGCATTAACAGCCTCCAAATTGTCTTGCAAGAGCTCATTTGATGAATATCCTGGGGTAAAGGGGGTTTAATGTAACTAACCCCTCACTGGCCTTGAGCAGGCTGGGAGCAAAACGTTCCTTCTGGACAACACTGAATGTTCACTTAGAGCAGTTCTGCTGCTTCTGCTTATTCATTTTTAGGCTCTGTCCTAACCAGTTGGCAAGTTTGACAAGAATTGGTTATGATGCACAAAATTCACTGTTAGGCAACAGAAGCAGGATGGCATAATGAGATGCACTGTATTATCAGAGATAGGCAAGCTACAGAGCAAGGCATTTGTTGCCTTGATGCCACTCCTACCATTACAGTAATAAAACACTGGAACAGTATTTTTTAAGTATCAGCTTTGCGCCTATACTCATTGTGCAGAGATTTCAACTTGCCTAACTGCAGAAGGGAGTAGCCAGGCCAGCCTTTAGGCCATATTGAGAATGCCAAGACCGTGTTGAGCTTCCAGTTGGGTCAGGATGGAAGCATTCTAGTTACAGAAAGAGCAAAGGCTTACATTAGGCCCCTTTGAAGGCATCAGAGAAAGTGAGTGAAGCCCAAAGCTTTGTCATAACCCAAAAGGGTGTATCACTGTCTACCATCAACCACACTGAGAACATTATAGTGGTTGGGGAATCCTGGGAATGTTATGAACACACCTGCACCAAACTAATTAGAATATAAAAGCCCAGGATTTACTGTCACTCATTTCTTTGCTTCCCTGTGACAGTGTTTCTTCATAACTTATTTTTAAGAAATCTGCTTTAATTCCTACAAGAGCTCCTATGAGTAGGCTTCAAGTTCCTGTACATAAAATGTAAGGCCTGTTTTTGTGTTCTATAACAGCAGCCCTAATATGGATCCAAGAATACCTTCTGATACGACATAGACAGGATAGCATATTTAATAGTGTTAGACTTAAAGCAAAGCAGATCAGAATTCAAATTCTGTATTGAAAATTAAGCAGTTCTGGATAAGTACTCAACTTCCTCAGAGAACTCTTCTGAAGAAAAATAGGAAATGATCTTTAGAAGACTGCCAGCTGTCACATGATAAAATAGTCTCTTGCAATAAAAAGCAGCACACATTTTATAGAAGCCTTTATTTACAACTTGTTTAACAACTGTACACCAGTTTTGTAGCCTTGGAAGCATGTTCCGAACCAGGGGAAGCATCATGACCTCCTCCCCCAAAAGATATCTGAACTTAAAACCATCATTATCTTGTTTATCTATATACAGATAGGTTTTAAAATCACTACAATGGCAGTATGGTGAGAAATCATAGTTTGGGGAAAATTAATATCTAGTAATCCTGGAAATTCATTTTTATAGAAAAAAACATCATTGGCAATGTTGACAATTTTGGTGGGTCAGGACAGTCAAACAAGTTGTTACTGAAATACACAGAGAGGTTGAACACATGCTTAGGATCTCAGAAAGTGACAGCTGCATCATGATAAAATGGTAAAGAAAGCCCAAATCATTGCAAGTAAATCATTGCCTAACAGAGGTTAAAAGCAAAATTTATATTCTTTTCCCTTATCTGATGATCTAAAATGTTTTTGTAAGTGGAAAAATAAAATTTAGGCATGGTCCAAAAAAGCTCCCAATCACAAGCACATATTTTAAGATCAGGCCAAAACACCAAGCAATTCACCAAACAACTACAAGGCAAGTCCCTCCAAGGAGCTAATACAGCACGGACAAAAATACGCAGGGGAGCCAAGGTAGCAGGAGATACTGTTTTGTAATGGGAGGTATCTGAATAATCTCTGTTGTGAGACAATGGTAATATAATTTTCATGACACAGCTATCAAAACAACTCAGAAGACTGACAAAGTTGAAAGCCCCATTTTCAGAACTAACTTCTCACCTGCCAGGTCCAGCCAAGCATCTTTTCTTAGTATCGTCAATCTACTTGCAACAACTCAGTTATTCCAGCAGAAACTTTCTTTGGAGGAAAAATCTTAAGTGTCATTAAATCACCCCCCCCAAATGAATCAACATAATTATGAAGTGCCTCTACTTTACAATCTGAAGTTGCAAGAAGACAGATTCCATTTTGGCCTCATCTTCTTACACCAGCCCCTTACTGTTGAGCCACTGGTGGACGATTAAGTTTTGCCCCAATCTGACTGTAGAGAGAGCTAGTCAGAGCTATTCATAATACTCAGAACTGGTTTTACTTCTCCTTATCTATGACCCTGAATGACAGTCTAGGAGACAATCAATTTATCTGAAATGGTAAGAGACTGGAGCTGCCAACGGTCTCTCTTCAGCTATGGTCCAAGCCACCCATTCTAAGTTCTGTGTCTCTATACCTTTTTCCCTTGCAAATGAAAGGACCATATCAACTTTCACAACAGAAACAATTTCCTATTTAAACCACTCACTACTAAGCACTCCTTCATTTTCACTTGAATATGTAGGTAACTGTTTTTTGTCTTAAAAATAGAAGCCAGCAGCTAGGGGACTCAAGGATAAATCGTAACTCCTGGATAGTTTCAACTGAGAATCATGATGTTGATCAAACTGCAAACAAGTGCCAGATGCAACTGCTTCTACAATGAGGCTTAATGGGGTTAAGTCCATCTCCTCAAAGCATTCTCCCATAAAACTGACCAATTGTTTCAAAAGCTTCATCTCCACCCGTGAGATGGTAAATTTAACAGCAGTGATACAAACATAATAATTATACAATGTTCCCTCAGGTTTTCTCCTGTAGTGCCACATTCCCTACATCTGCCTCAGTATAAAGTGAAATCTATAGCAGTGGATACTTGCAATTGTATGAAAAAAGCAGCTTTAAATTTTTTAGGCAGCACAATGCATTCCAACTGTCAACATAGTCTACATGAATAACAGCAATATTTCATAACATAAAGACACATTAGTGCAATCCAAAGGGAAGTTAACACAGATGAAGGACAGAGATTTTAAGATAAACACAAACCAAAGGACAATCAAAGAAAATTCTATCACATAACACTGAAATGCAGGAAAGGCACACTTTTTTAATGTTCCTGCTCTCTACATTCCTTTTCAGAGCTGCTTGTGCATGTATCAATGGATAAAAAAAGGAAGGGTACAAGTCTGCTGAGGAGATGCCTAAAAACAAAAAACATTCGTATGTATTAAGACAATATGCAGCCTCAGTACATACAATATTGCATATATTGAGTGACAAGGCTCAAGTTTTAAATTAAAAGCTGGAAAGGAACAGTCAACCCTTCCTATCCATTTTCTCCAACAACAGCATAATTGTTCTGGTATATATATAGCATTTGAACATTAGTGCACTTTTAAAATCATACTAGCAAATAAAGGTGTATTTATAAAACTTATTTCAGTCTAAATGTGTATATTGCAAGAGGTTTATATTATTAATACTGTTCACAAGAAGAATGGAAGTCATCAAATAACAGTGCCAATGAATGCTAAAGTAGTATGTGTATAGGAACTTGGCCATCTATCCAACATCTTTTTTTGCTAGAGCATCTTGCTGGGTGGGAAAGGGAATATGATGTAGTTTTGTCTCTAGATAACTCTCTTTGCAAATAAACTTCACTCTTCAAAAAACAAATGCCAGAAATATGTTATTTGATATCAACTAATGAAACTTTTGGCTAACTGAGGACAGACTGGAAAAAAATGGTATATATAGAACAGCCCTTATTTTCTAAGAAATTTATCAAATTTTGGGAGGATTGTTATTAAATAGTTGGCTTTAGATTATGAAATATAAATCAATAGTATCAGTGAATGCAGACAAGATGTAAGGATATCTTTGCAAAAAAAAAGCCTACAGAATTTATTTGCTCTCGGAAAATCTACAATGGTGAGTTTGGGCATATCTGAAGAGAGACAAAAGGAAATTCTATCTTGCGCTTCCTTGCCTGATTGTATATATGATTTTATTGAAGTCTGTCAGCATATAACATCTGGCTTTTCAATCTGTCAAAAATAATATAAAACTGCAAATCACTAGAAATAGTTAAATCATTTTGCACAAAAACTTTACAGAGCTTCTCTTACTTTATATACCTCTTACAGGTTTGATGTTATTATCCAAATCTGCTTTTCCCTGATTGCACTCAGTTTTCCAGTTTCCCAAATAAATGTTTTCTGAAAATCCAGCTCAAACCAAGCAATTATTTGAGAAAAAAAATGCTGAACTAATTGAATATATTTCATACACAAAAATAGTTAATCTTGAATTATATTCCAACTTCAGACTTTCAGAATCCAAACTAAAAGTCTAATTTGTTTTCTAGCCAAAAAGGCAACTTCAGACATCACCAGTTTTGTACATGAGGCTAGATTACCATATGGATGCCCTGAAGCTCATTATAGGGAAAAGACTGTAACTTTTATGCTTGTAGTTAAGGAGCAATGTCCCCTACTGCTTCTTATTAACAAGAATATGCTGAGCAACCCATTTACTTCTCAACTGTCTTAATAATGAAGCAACACCCATATAAATTCAGCTAAATTATATATGGCAAAGAGGTCATATCAAAATGAATCACATTTCCTCAGTAATATGGCCAATGTTCATTGTGCTCATACAAAATATGTCCCTCCAATGTGTTTAATGGCTAGAATAGAAAGAGTTTTTCTCAACCAGATACGCCTATTCTAAAGGTACATTCAAGAATGCAAAAGGAAATATTAAATATTTGGTATCCTAGCAGGTTACCAGCATTCATTCCCCATATTTCCTTACATTTCTAGTATCTAATTAGAATTAAGTTTTAACTGATATTTAATACATTAAAATCATAATTAATAGGAAAAATATAACAGATATAACTACCTATGTCCTGTTTAGGAGACATACAAGTATAAAAAAAACCTGCCATGTTAAAAAAAGCCTAATTATAAATTTCTAGAAACAATGATGTAACAAAATAGAATCCAACTTTTGATACAATACTATCAGAGATTTTTTGACGCTGTTAAAAAAATTGTTGTGGATGGGAAGTGATATAAGAAATGCTCAAATAAAAATAAATGTGTAGACTAGTTTGAAGATTCTACATGATTTTTTTCTTTTAATTACTTTACTCAGAAAGCCTGAATATGGCAACAAACACTGATACACTGATTCTGAATTCAACAATGTCACCTATACCTGACTCCTCCAGAAATTAAGGACACTGTAGTTCTCTAGTTGCAAATAGTGTCCCATTTGTTTCAGTAGAAAATACCAGGCACTAACTTTCTTTGGATTTCTTGATATTTGCCTTTAATTTTTTAACTTACAAAAAGGCATATTCTATTCTCTGGATATCAAAATCAATGCAATATTTAAATTACAAAGCCTTGATTTAAAAAAAAATAGACTTTGCAACAGATGTTAACTATCTATCATTTCTGCCCAAGTAGGAGGCAAACCGGCCAGACTGGGGAAATAAAATAAGGTGCTTTGATGAAAGATGAAAAACATAAAAGAATGATTAAAAGAAGAAACAAAGTTGATTAAAAATCATTAACAACTAATCAGAAAAGAGAGTGAGTAAAGAGGCTGAAAGTTGAAAAGGAAGAAAAGGTAGATCTGACCGTGAAATGAAAATTATATTCAAGTTTCTTTTCAGGCAAGACAAAATAATCAGGTTTCATTAGATTTCCATAATCATTAGCAGAAAAAACATCTCAGACAGAGTTTTTCTCTGTTTTTGCATACAAAAGCACAGAATGAGCCATTTTTTTCTATATAACTTGAAAAAGTCAACTATTGAAAGAGCAAGTACTATATAGGCTTTACCAAAACAGATTTATTCAACATTAAAATCTGTTTTTTTTTGCATGCAATGTACTATTTTATAATCCATCAGCACAAAAGGATATGGTAACTACCTAATAAATTTACTTATAGGTGCAATTGTGAACACTTATCAATTTACCAAGGAAATTAGTCTTACATGGATTATTAAATGATTTTTCTGCAGATGAGATAATATCTGGGCTACTTTACCAAATACTGGAACCATACTACAGAAGGACCAACAGCATCATGTTTTATTTCTAATAACTTTTCTTTACAAGTGGATTTTAAAAACTCCTTTCATGTGCTTAGATGGTGATGAAGTAAAAATGAACAAGCATTTTTACTTAAGAAAATTAATTGTGCACTGTACAAATATACTAACAAAAATGAGGGGAATAATATCCATACCTAAATAAATATGAAGATAAAATGCAGATGCATTCATTTCAAAATGAAAAACATGTATTCTACCTTACCTTTGCCCCAACAGCCAACGCTCTTGAAATATTCTTTCGTCAACATAAGCTATGTTTAGAAAACCAAAGCAAAAGAATCCGTCTACTGGTGTTTTCAACAAAACCTTCATCCATATGGAACTATTTAACTTGAGTTAATCTCAAATAGTAACTTGAGAAGGGTGTTAAAATTCAGAATCCAGAATTCACAACTTGCAGGATCAGAGAAACATGAGCCTTGCTTCTGACAGATCCATAACTGCACAGGCATGAAATATCACTTGGCACAAAAGGTTAGCAAATTAACATATCAGAATTACCTTGATTACCTGAAAACATCAGTGCCAATGGCAAATGGATTTATCCTTCCTATTGACCTATCAAAAACACTCCCTAGTAACGGAGGGCATATTTTTAAAGCAAAGTTAATACCATTTAAACAATCAACCAGATAAAGCCAAAGAAAATAAAATAACAGCATAAGATAATTCAATGAACATGTCTCATCAGGTTCTTACCACTTCTGCCAGCATATCTGTCTATCTTTGCAAGTAATGTACATCTTTCTATGTAGCACTGTTGCAGATTACATTACCAATTCAAAGAGATCAAACTAGTGCAAAAAAAAGAAGCATGTATCTTTCAATATAGTCTTGCTTTGGAGAGAATGCAATACCATTTACCAACAGGACATGTTAAATTTGTTTTCATCCATTATTGGGTTTTTGTTAAGAGGTAATAATTGCATATGGAAAGGGGAATGGGAAAATTTCATTAATAGCCTCCATTAGGTGTTTTTCAGCATTTTGGCACATTAAAAGACGAAAGGAAGAGTCCAGAAAAGAAAGTTAAAAAGAAAAGATCTCTTCTGAAAATGTGACATGAAGAGAAAACAATACTGAAAGAATGCTGGCTAAGTTTTCCTGAAATACAGTCACTTATAACAGAAATTAGGTCTTGATTCCAGGATGGCTTCCATTCAAAAGGCAAGGCAAGGTCTCTGTCTACCTTGCTGTGGCTGGCTGGACATGGCCTGGATAAGCTCTTCGTGTGCTGGTGGCTTGCCTTTGTCTAGCTAGGAAGGACTGTCCTGAGCCAGTATTAGCCAGTCTGTCTTCTACCGCTTTTTTATGAAGAGTCATCCCCTATACAGAGAATAAGATGAAAAGAAAAGGCACTTAGTTTGTTTTACTGTGGCAAATTGACCAGGTTGCACTATTTCTTTCCCAAATGTGTTACATCACTTCACTGAACTGTTTCTGATAAAATCCTGACTTTGTTGGACTAAGCTGGTTGTCCAGATACACTTCATTCCATGTTCAGAAGAGAAACTGCTGTGGTCACCTAGAGAAGCTCCTTTATATCAAAACAGAGATGGAAATTTAAGCCAATTGATTTTCTTGAGAGCTCTGTGTATCAATCATGGTCCTTTCTTATTTATTGTCTAAACTGGATACCCTGTTACAATAATTCTCTGGTTGCTTCCAAAAAAAAACAAATATGATATTCTCACCATATTGCATGGTGTAAAAAAAGTGGAGCCCTGTTCTGTGTTATAGGGTTCCTCAACATTCATTTTAATTTTCCATGCCACTGTATGAAATTGCCAGGGAGGCAGTTACACAGGATGAGGGCTGAATTGCTATCAATAATAATACTTTGCTTCTTTTCCATCTATATCAGGTGATCCAAAATGTCCTGAATCAATGCCTAAATGGGCTGGATGAGGCAATGAACTGAAGCAACATGGAGATGCTGGAGATGTGGGGATCATCTATGCTACTTAATAATGCCCTTCTCTACAGGGCTTCATCTTCATTATCCTTGAAAGATCACCTAGTTTGGAAGCATTCTTGGATCCCCTTCACTGGCAATACTGGTACTTAGGAAAACTTTTTTTTCAGTTCAGGAAATAAAACTACATGGACAAGTTTTACTCCCTGAGATACCTCCCAGCTGGAATACTGAAATGCATCCTATGTGGTGCTTCCTTTGAAGAAGGCTTGGAAAATTCAGAGCTGTCTGGTTATGAATGGAATGCTAGCTCAAGGTATGGTTGCTGACTTTAATAGCACTGAATGGCTTAAAAGCATATATTCTCCTTTTACTATGTGCCTGGGAACTTCTACCAGGTATTCTCATCAAATGAATTTAGATGGGCCCTGTTAAATATGGTGCCCTATATCTGCAAAGTCTTACCAAAAGCAATTCACCTGGTATTATTTTGTTCAATTATTCCTCTTCCAGAAATTTTAGTTTTGAAACATTAAATTCTTTATTATACTGAGATGGTAATTTTTGTACTTTTAAATTATATTTTACTGTGCCATTTCCTGGTGTAGCTTATTCTTCTATAGTCTTATCTTTCAGTCCAACATTACCATTATGTCCTGCCTACTTCTCTAACAGAGAAGGCAATCTTTTATTGTATCTTGAAATTTTAAAATAACTGTTTCCTTATTTGTATTAATTAAGACAAATTTATGTAATACTAATTAAATACATTTCACCTATTAAGCAATCATAATCATTATCCATATTTGTTGAATCCTAATCTGATTCAGGTAGTCCAATTCTAAGTTAGTCTGGGGAAATTGTCCAAAAGGGGAAACATCGCAAAAACAATTCCCTATCAACATTATGTTTAGGTGCCAAAATAAACACTCCTTGAGGCTGGGCTGTAGCAGAAAAATAATGAATTATTATAAAGGGAACAATGTTTCTCAAACTATTAAGATACCAGGGGACACATCACCTTTGAAGTCTGAATGTCTATTTTGTTCTGAAAAACATACTACACAAGTCCAAAAGTTCATTAACCTTTGCTGATATTTATTTATTTATTAAATTTTTCACTACGGAACAGCGAAGTCGGTGCAAAAAAAACTTGCCCGTCCCAGAGACGGAGCAAGGAGTCTTAGAGGACGTCCTGGATATGAACATTGCCGGCCAGCTGAAGGGGGCGGGGTAAAATAAAGAAAAAATGTATAATCCCTAACCTATGTAAGCCACCAAGAGTCTCCAGAAATTGGCGGCATAGAAATATGATTAATAAATAAATAAATATGCCACTGAATACAGAAATAACTCTTGGCAGCTCACACTAAAAGACATTAAAACCATAAATATGACTATAAAATTAATTGTAAAATAATTTAAAATTAACCAGGCAGAATGGGAGGGGTGGAGAATCTGTGGGGGGAAGATGTAACTAGCTTAATCCACCAGCCACCTCCATGCTGATACACCTCCACTGGGGCCCCAAGCCAGCTGGCTATTTTGTAGTTTGAAGTCTTCTTACCATATTGTACCAGGCACTGACAATATATCTCTCCTCCATTTCTCTTTGACTCTTTGTCTTTTCATATTCTTTCTAATGGGGAAAAAAGTATTTCTGATGATTTCACATGTATACTGTAATACCTTATACAATGCTGAGAGTTCAAGTGCATATATTTATTTCTGTTGTGTAGAATAGTGGCAAACATGGAATCTAGCTCCTCACTTGCAAGAAAATAATATCTTAAGTTTTTGATGAGATTATATATGGTTATTTGCTTTTTCATAAAGTTCATATCTCAAATTATGAAAATCATGATGGTTGTCTTTCATGTACAGTGGAACCTTGGATTGCGAGCACCTCGAGATTTTCGCAAGACGAGCAAAAATTTTTAATAAAATTTATTTCGGTTGATGAGTGGCAACTCGCAAGATGAGCACCGCGCAATGAGCTCACACAGGAAATCTCACAATGGAGCCAATGGTTCTCTTCTCTTGCTACGTAAACAGCATAAATTAAGTGAAAAGTGTTGAAGAGAAGGAACTCCAGAGACTCGGACTCCGGATTCTCCCTCCAGGCAATCTCCTCCCCCTCCTCTCTCTCATCTCCCTCACACCAAACAGGCTCTCAAAGCCTGCGCGCGCACACAAAAACACATAAACCCTCGTCGCCTGGCACCATCTAGCCCATCCCCTGCTGCCTGTCTCTTCTCTCCTCATAGTACAGA